>OZ014456.1:2627033-2747346 GCA_963966035.1 Acleris laterana | reverse complement strand
AGTGAGGAGCGTTGCGAATAATTGCGTGAAAAGAGCAGTGTATGGGCACCATCGCGGCAGCGCGAGGAGCAGAGCGATGAGCAGTGCGAGGAGCATAGTGTGGCAGGGGTAATACACTAGTGCGCGAGCTTAGTACCCTCGCGGGTCCGCGTGCAGGCGCTCCTCGGGCCCGCAGCTGATGACGGACTGCCAGACGGACGGGTCGTACTTGACCTCCTCCTCGCTGATGCTGGAGTAGCCCTCCTCCGCCAGCTCGTCGCCGTTGCTGCGGTACACCAGCAGACCGTCCCCGTACGACACGTGCGCTCGGCTGTGGTGGTTCGCATTTGTCTGCAAATTGTTTTGGCGATTTTATGAGGCCAATATAATAGCCAAATCTTTAAATTGTAACTAACTAACACGCTACGAAAACAAATTTCTCATTAAAGGATTGAACAAATTTGTGCTCAAAATACGCTGACGGGCCGTAAACGCAGTGCCGTGATTTGTAGTGACGTAGTAACGTCTTGCGGCTATATCGTCAACCGGTGTGGTGTAGTCGCGTCCACGACAAGAACACCATGATTAAGTTATTTTGATCGTGACAAGACGTGAACAAGATGCATCGCCACGTCAGCATTTTTGAGATCCGGTGTAAATGGTATGCGTCAAAAACGACGCATATGTTACGTCACTGCGTTTACGTTGCGTCAGCGTATTTTGAGCACCGGTATGGTCAATTCAATTAATACCACTCACATCCATGCTAATACCATCCCACACGACCACACCAGAGGTAGACGCGAGCGGCACCCCTGCCATATTGCCCATGTTGGCCATGTTGGCCATGTTGGCCATGTTGCCCATGGCCATGGGCCCCATGGCGGCCATGACGCCCGGCGCCACCATGCCGGCGCTCTGCTTGCGCCCGCGCCGCGAGATCGTGTAGTGCAGCGGGTCGTGGCCCTCGCGCCGGATCATCTCGGGCAGGATGCGTCGGCGCGCGTTTATGAACCAATTACACACCTGGAATATGTATGTTCTAATAAAAAAATAAAAAATACATAGCTGACCAAAGCCAAAAGCAAAGTTCTAAGGTTAATATAAGAGAGAAACGTCATCGCATTTTGTATGTAATTTTTTAGATTCACTTCCGTTTTGATATCAGCAAAACCGTAAATCTATAAAAAGTCAAGTCCCCGCCAAAATCTGTAAGTATATGAGATAATGTATCTAAAATGGTGCCAAGTTTAGCACTAGAATTTTTACAGTCAGATCAATTTATTGCCAATAAAATGTATTTTGAGCCCTAACGTCAGTTTTATATACAATCTGTGAGCACTTAGACGACGCTTCGGGTATGTACTTCTCTCTCACTCGCTCTTAATAAGAGCGTATGAGACACAAGTACAAACCCGAAGCACTTTCTAAGAGCTATCGCACTGTACTATATGACAATATCTAATCTGTTCCTAGCTGCGCTAGAAAAAAAGTAATAATAATAAAAGTGCGAAATACGGCCTGAATGTGTTCATGCAATTAAATACACACTGCAGTGTCGCTCGGGTTTTTCTTTGGACTTGTCTGGACACACTGCCATGTGTGTATCAATATAAAACCTCCAAGACTCGGGAACTAATATTCGCGCTCAACGCTCAAATATTTGATCCTAACTGTATGCTTTAAAACGGTAAAATTGAGACTAAAATTGTATTCGAGTTTATCAATTAAATACTGTTCTAAAAACTACACAAAAATAAAAAACGTAACAACAACACGGACGTCTGTTTATTGGTCTAAGCAAAACTACTATAGTTAGGAAATTACTTCAATTTTATTGTCTTTTTCCATTTTCCATTTTCCATTCCATTCGTAATATAGAAGCACTAATACAACATTCGAAAATCAAACCATTAATTGGGCAACACGAAACAGTCTTTACTTGCATAAATCACCACAACATACCACTATACTGGTACTTACGTAGTAACTCGTTATTTAATCTGTGGCTACCTCACCGAATGAACATAACCATACGTTCCCAATTATTTATAGTCAATGGACAACCCACCGCGGTCATCCAAGAGCAGAGTATATCATTGCAATATTTCTCGGAGCTTCCTCGGGGACTCTCTAAGAGCTTACTTGAAAGGCGAGGGATACAAAAGCTGCATTCAAGCCCGATCCAAAGCTTGAACCAATAACTTCATAAGTTGTATACAACTGTTCTTAGAGCTTTTCGGTGTATGAAAACACATGAAAGGTTTGAAAAGGGGAAGCTGATGGAAAAGCCGCGTCAGCGTTTTAATAGTTTTCTGTCAGTGGCGGTTATTAAACTAGTAATAAAATGCGTTGCTGGGGAAAAATAGATACATTTTATTATATTTTTTTCGTAACAACTTCTATTTCTACATCAACTAGCTGTTGCCAGTGACTCCGTCCGTGCAGAAAAATAAAACAGCCTATGATCATCAGGGTTAATGTAGAATTACTATGGAGGAAGAATTTTTCAAATTGGTCCTGTAGTTTTGGAGCCTGTTCAATGCAAACAAACAAATCTTTCCTCTTATATAATATTATTACACCTAGACTAGTAAACATTTAAATTTACTAATTTTGTTCAAATCTAACGATTTGTCCTAAAAACGGGTTTCTTGTTAACACTCTCCTTCAAATGATCTGCATGACTATGTAATAACCGTGATTTGATACAAAATCAAATACAAATACAATTGGATGCACACATACATTTCTTCCGTGTCTTTGTTGATAGACATACTAACAAGACCTCTATTCAACACGGTAATAACAATATCGTTTGTGACCTGGGGTGTTATTCTCTCAAAAACAACAGACGGGCAGACGAACGAGCGAAATCGCAGCGGCGAGTTTAGGTAGTCCCGTCAGAGCGAACAAAACACATTTTAGCACGTGCATTTTCAATTAAACAGCCTTATACGTTCGATCCATCGGCAGAAATCATGCTGCTAAATTGAAAATGTACGCGCTAAAACCCTTCTGGGGCATATATGTCCAAGGGTCAGAGAGTCCAGGTGTCACATTGTCCTTTGTCAAAAAGTCCGAAGGTTATAATGTAGCGACGCGTAGTCAATATTGTGTGTGATAGTTATAAACAATAATTATCCATTATATATTAATATTAAAGTAAGTCATGTATATTCAATTATACATACTTAGTAGTTATAATTCTGCATGTTCATATATTAACTATTTAGAAATCAAATCGCAATAATTTAATTTATTATTTGTATATTGAGCGGACGCGCGAACCGATTTTATTATTAGATAAGTTTGCGATGTTTACAAGAATGCTGCGCACGGGCCGCGCTAGGTAGCCCTGCCCCGCGCGCCCGCCCGTGAGGCTACCGCCCCGCGCGAGCGCCCGCGCCAGTCAGCTACGCTCCCGCCGCGAAGCGCACGTCGTTTTTGCCCGCTTATGCTTTTGTATCATTTAGTCGCGTTAGTCTTCTCACCGCTTTCTGTTTGCTATCACCTATTATCTCTTCCTTCTGTGTACATATACTTTCTTCTACTGTAAACTCTCTTCGCATGTGTGCTTTGAAATAAACAGTGAAAAGTGCTTGGACTTTCAATCAGCTGATACCCTAGTGAATAACGAGTTCGTTTATAGTAACTACATTGGTGACCCCGTTTGTACACGTTGATAGATATGGCTGACGGTGGCAAAGATATAGCGCAGAAAGACGACCCCGAGCGACAGAGTGCCGAAACATACAAAGTGAGCATCAAAATACCCCCGTTTTATCCGGAGAAACCAGCGCTGTGGTTCGCGCAAGTAGAGGGCCAGTTTTCGCTATCAAACATTACAGCGGATGCTACAAAGTTCTTTTACACGATAGCCCATCTGGATCCCCAATATGCGGCAGAGGTAGAGGAAATTATTTTGAGTCCTCCTGCGCAGAATAAGTATGAAAAACTCAAGAGTGAGCTAATTAAACGACTTTCTGCATCACGCGAAAAGAAAGTGAAGCAGCTGCTGAGCCATGAGGAGCTGGGGGATCGAAGACCTTCCCAATTTCTTCGCCACCTACAGGATTTGGCTGGGCCCGGAGTGCCGGAAGATTTCTTGCGAACTTTATGGGCGAGCAGATTGCCAGCAGCCACACAAACAATAATCGCCTCGCAGATGAAATACAGTTTAGAAGAACTGGCGGAGCTCGCTGACCGAATTCACGACGTAGTCACTCCAACCCCTCACGTCGCAGCAGTATCGACAGCCGCCATCGCCTCAGCCGACCCCGTAACTGCTCAGATTGCGGCATTAAGCAGACAGGTGGAAGCTCTTACATCCAAATTTGACAGGATGTCCCGCTCAAGAGAACGTTCAGCCAGCAGGAACCGTCAACGATCTGGTTCCACAAGATCACACTCCAACTACCGGAAATTTCCCACCTGCTGGTACCACTATAAGTTTGGGAGTCAAGCGAAGAAGTGCATTCAGCCTTGCGACTACGAGGCGGGAAATGCGTCGGGCAGTCGATGATCGCGACTAGCGATTGCCCAAACACCGGTCGCTTATTCGTAGTGGACTCAAAAACAAAAGTACAATTTTTGGTCGACACGGGAAGTGATCTTTGTGTTTTCCCGCGTAATAAAATAGGAGATCGACGCAAACCTACAGATTTTACACTATGTGCAGCCAACGGTACATCCATTAATACTTATGGTTATGCACATTTAGTACTTAACATAGGTTTGCGCCGTGACTTTACCTGGAGATTTGTTGTCGCGGACGTAACGAGGGCGATAATAGGCGTTGATTTTCTTTCTTTTTATAATCTTGTAGTTGATTGCAGAAACCAACGCCTAGTCGACTGCAATACAACGCTCGCAACCACGGCTTTGCCTGCCCATCCCTCCGATGTCATTTCTTCGGTAAAGGTAGCAACTGGTGAGTCTGTTTATCACACTATACTGAAGGACTACCCTGACATCACTCGCCCATCAGGCACACACCGTACTCCTAAACACTCAACAGTTCATCACATCCGCACGACTCCTGGTCCACCTGTTTCATGTACGCCACGCAGACTTGCCCCCGATAAGTTAAAGATCGCCAAAGAGGAGTTTGAGTATATGCTGCTTAACGGTATAGCCAGACCTTCCGAGTCACCTTGGGCGTCTCCCCTGCATTTGGCACCTAAGAAAGATAACGGTTGGAGGCCATGCGGCGACTATAGGATGTTGAATGCCAGAACAGTACCTGATAAATATCCTATCCGCCATATTCAGGATTTTTCTCATAGTATAGCAGGATGTAATATTTTTTCCACAATAGACTTGGTTAAAGCATATAATCAGATCCCCGTGCACACCGAAGACATTCCAAAGACAGCCATCACGACGCCATTTGGCATGTACGAATTTCCCTACATGACATTTGGCCTTCGTAATGCAGGTCAAACATTTCAGCGTTTTGTGGATGAGATGTTACGGGGACTTGATTTTTGCTACAGCTACTTGGACGATTTCTTAATTTTCTCCCAGGACCAAGCTACACACAAGGAGCATTTGCGGCAGCTGTTTGCCCGATTGCAGGAATATGGGATGGTAATCAACACATCCAAATGCGTATTTGGTGTAGAGGAAGTAACTTTTTTAGGCTATCGAATTTCCGCGGAGGGAACAAAACCATTACCCGCCAAAGTTGCTGCCATTAGGGATTTTCCCGCACCCAAGAATATAAGAGAACTTCGAAGGTTTCTGGGTATGCTTAATTTCTACCGAAGGTTTATTCCCGGAGCAGCACAGCATCAGGCTCCCTTAAACGCGCTGTTGACAGGTTCAAATAAGGGCTCCCACCCGGTTCACTTCACACAAGAGGAACAAGGCGCATTTGATCGCTGCAAGGACGGTTTGTGTCAGGCAACTTTATTAGCACACCCAGACGCTCATGCCAAGCTCTGTGTGGTGACAGATGCATCTGATACGGCGATCGGGGCTGCCTTACAGCAGAGAAGAAACGATAAAGGTTGGGAACCTTTAGCTTTCTTCTCCAGGAAACTGAACACTGCCCAGCGAAAGTATTCCCCTTATGACAGGGAACTTTTAGCCATATACGAGGCCATTAAATATTTCAGACACATGGTAGAGGCTAGGAATTTCAGCATTTATACAGACCACAAACCTTTGTGCTTTGCGTTTCATTCGCGAAAAGACAATTGCTCACCCAGACAGTTTCGACACTTAGACTTAATCTCACAATTTACCACCGATATTAGGCACATCGCCGGTAAAGATAATGTCGTCGCGGATACGCTCTCAAGGGTGGACGAAATCACTAATCCAGTTAACTTAGAGAGGTTAGCGTTGTCTCAACGTACCGACCCTGAACTTAAACTGCTTTTGGACGGCAGCAGCTCATTGTGCCTGACTAAAGTCAATGTACCAGGAAGTAGTTCGGAACTGTATTGTGACCGGAACCGGCCGTATGTACCAAAAGAGCATCGCCAACAGGTATTTGAAAGTTTACACTCGTTTAGTCACCCAGGAGCGAATGCTTCCGCAAAGCTAATAGCTGACAGGTACGTTTGGCCAGGAGTGCGAAAAGACTGCCGAGAATGGACTCGAGCTTGCTTGGCATGCCAGCGGTCGAAGGTCACACGACATGTCTCATCGCCGCTATCGTCATTTCAACTACCACGTTGCAAGTTTTTAAACATACATATAGACCTTGTCGGTCCATTACCGCCGTGTCAAGGGTTTAGGTACTGTCTCACTGCAGTGGATCGTTTCTCACGTTGGCCTGAAGCAATCCCACTAAAGGATATATCTGCCGAAACTGTTGCTAGGGCCCTGCTGTTAGGCTGGATAGCTCGATTCGGATGCCCAGTAGATATAGTAACCGACAGAGGTGGGCAGTTTGAATCAACCTTATTTAAACTCCTCTCGGAGTTAGTAGGGTTTCAACACAAACGCACTACAGCCTATCACCCTGCGTGCAACGGGATGGTGGAGCGCTTTCATAGACAACTGAAGGCTGCCATTACCTGCCATGCCGATAGCAGCTGGGTTGAATCACTTCCGCTAGTCTTGCTAGGAGTAAGGAGCGCTTTTAAGGAGGATCTTCAAGCATCATCCGCTGAACTGATCTACGGTGAGACCCTCAGGTTACCTGGTGATTTCCTTAACCCAGAGGATAAGCAACCTGTTGACGTGACGGACTACCTATCCCGGTTTCGCAATTTGGTCAATAACTTGCACCCGGTGCCGGCATCTCGTCACTTAGGCAAAAGGAGCATATTCATTTTTAAAGACCTTGCGGAGTCGTCTCATGTTTTCCTTAGAGATGACACTTTAAACAAGTCACTTAAGGCCGCATACTCTGGGCCGTACAAGGTGCTCGAACGCGACCCAAAGGTGTTCAAATTGTTATTAAATGGTAAACCCGTGACAGTATCGGTGGACCGCATTAAGCCGGCTTACATATTGCACGACGCTCCTCACACTTCACAAACACACAAAAACGTAGACAATGACACGAACATGAACATCTCACCACCTTCGGAACAGACCACTAGTTTCTCGCCTAAAACTGACACCGATAGTGTCAAGAGAACGCGTTCAGGCCGCGTGGTTAGGTTCCCCGACTATTATCGCCCTTAGGCCGGTCTCTGGAGGGGGGTGATGTAGCGACGCGTAGTCAATATTGTGTGTGATAGTTATAAACAATAATTATCCATTATATATTAATATTAAAGTAAGTCATGTATATTCAATTATACATACTTAGTAGTTATAATTCTGCATGTTCATATATTAACTATTTAGAAATCAAATCGCAATAATTTAATTTATTATTTGTATATTGAGCGGACGCGCGAACCGATTTTATTATTAGATAAGTTTGCGATGTTTACAAGAATGCTGCGCACGGGCCGCGCTAGGTAGCCCTGCCCCGCGCGCCCGCCCGTGAGGCTACCGCCCCGCGCGAGCGCCCGCGCCAGTCAGCTACGCTCCCGCCGCGAAGCGCACGTCGTTTTTGCCCGCTTATGCTTTTGTATCATTTAGTCGCGTTAGTCTTCTCACCGCTTTCTGTTTGCTATCACCTATTATCTCTTCCTTCTGTGTACATATACTTTCTTCTACTGTAAACTCTCTTCGCATGTGTGCTTTGAAATAAACAGTGAAAAGTGCTTGGACTTTCAATCAGCTGATACCCTAGTGAATAACGAGTTCGTTTATAGTAACTACAATAATGCCCCCTGCCCCCTATTTCACCATCCTGACAATGATAGGTGACAGGTGACAATTTGGTATACATTGCAGAGTTAACAAGGTTACACATCACTTCGAAAGTTATAATGCCCTAATGTCGGATAGTCCTAGTGTAACAATATTAAATTGTTAAAAAGGCCTAATGTGACAATGTCTCAATGTCACAATGTCCAAATTGCACAAATTACTTTAGTGTACATTTATTTAACTATTAACAGGCTTAAGAGCTGTCACCACGTAGACACAACAATATGGGAAAAGACAATGTAGAATTGGGCCCCAGTATTACCCTGTCCATTACTGTATCAGCTAGTCAATTCTCGTTGACACATTACACACGTTACTTACGAGTTATCATAGACGCATCTGGATCTTACCGAGAATGGGCCTGAGGGTGTTAGATAATACACAGGAAATTATGCAGATGAATTACTTTTTCAATTATTTTTATTCTAGACATTATGACATTCAGGCTTTCCGACACTAGGAAGTTTCATCCTTCGGACATTTTGACCATGGACTTTTTACCACTAGGACTTTCAGACACTGGGACGTTTCGTCCTCCGGACTTTTTGACCGTGGACTTTTTGACCCTTGGACTTTCAGACCCTAGGACGTTTCATCCCTCCGACTTTTTGACAATGGACAATGTGACACCTGGACTCTCTGACCCTTGGACATATATGCCCCAGAAGGGACCGTCGCTCAGAGAATCACTACCCAGTTATCGCATAAAGGTTGAACACGCCAAAACGTGGGCATATATATGTACTTATATATTTTTTATTTGCGACTATACAAACTATTTAGTAATATATTTATAAACTCCATAGTATAATGAACAAAAAATATTATGACAGCTTGTCACTTCGTTCATTCGTTTTCACGATGGAGAGCCCTGAACTTCAGCAGCGTGAAATGATTTTGCTCAAGCACACAGAAAATCCCCTTCTAAGCTACAGAGGACTAGCAAAGTTATTGAAATGTCCACAATCCACTGTTTGTTCTGTTTTAAAAAAGTTCCGGGAACGGTTGACTGTAGAACGGAAGCCAGGTACTGGCGGAAAGCAAGGCGTAAGACACAAAAAAAAAGAAGCCAGAGTTTTACAGCTTTTTAACACAACTCCGAAGATCTCGTCACGCGACGTCGCTAAAAAGGTACAAATGTCACAATCTTATGTACAAAAAGTAAAGACAAGAGCTGGGTTAAGGTCGTACAAGGCTCAAGCTGCACCTGACCGCAACGCTCAGCAGAATTTGACGGCCAAACAAAGGGCAAGAAAGTTATACGACAATTTCTTAACAAAATTTAAATGCATCGTGTTGGACGACGAAACGTACATAAAAGCTGACTTTAAACAGATACCAGGCCAGGAGTTTTATACTAGTACGAGTCGCAAAAATGCTCCTGAGGACTGTAAGTTAAAAAAGAGGTCCAAGTTTCCGAAAAAGTACTTGCTTTGGCAAGCTAGCAGCTGCGGTAAAAAAAGTCGATCATTTATAAGTACAGGCACTGTAAACAGCGAAATTTACAAAAAATAATGTTTGGAGGAGCGACTTTTACCCTTTCTGAGAAATCATATTTTGCAACCATTGTTTTGGCCTGATCTTGCAAGCTGCCACTATTCCAAAGCTGTGTCAGACTGGTGCGAACAGAATGGTGTTGCTGTGGTACCTAAAAACTGCAATCCTCCGAATTGCCCTGAACTCAGGCCTATTGAGGAATATTGGTCCATAATTAAAGGAATATTAAAAAAGAAGGGCAAATCAATTCCGTGGCTGATTTGCAAAAAACATGGACTTGGGCTGGTAAAAAGTACCCTGAAAATGCCGTGCAGGCCTTGATGAGCCGCATCCGACGTAAAGTGAGGGCAATGGCGTATTCAAAGCAAAATTAAAACACATTTGTATGTTTGTACATGTACGATAGTAGTGTAAGCCAATGTAATATATATTTTTATTTTATTGTACTTGACTATGTTTTTATTGACTATTTAATATGCCCACGTTTTGGCGTGTTCAACCTTTAGTCAACGTTTCGATGGCTCTTATTTACTTTACAGTAATGACGGCGGCGGAATTAAAAATAATACCATAACAGGTCAAATAAAATTTGTTTTTTTCTGCTTATAATAGAGGCGCAGGTACGATTACTCTACAGAATATGATATTCGCAAAAGATCATACTAGCAAAACATCATATACGCATAACATCATACTAGCAAAACACGATATTCGCAAAACATTATATTTACAAATAGTTTGGTTTTGTTATAAAATCATTAGGTAGGTTTAGGTTAGGATTAGATTTATATCAGGCCCGGAGGGCCAAACTACCCAGAAATAGGAGCTCCGCTGTTGACACTAATTCATGTCTTAATAATAGTTAAGTTTTGCTAATGTGATGTCTTGCTACTATGATGATTTGCGAATATGATGTTTTGCTTTTATGATATTTTTCAGAATATCATGTTTTGCGAATATGGTATCCAACGACGGAAGGCGCCGGTAACTACGGAACCTAAGATTAAATTTAGAGGGAATATTTTTTGGGTACATTGGGTATTCAAATGTCAAAAATCAACATGTTAAATGCATATAAATCTAACTCGTGCTACAAGACTCGCCACGACGGCAACACACTAGCAGCTTTGCCGCCGTAATTGCAACTGCAACGAGAAATCATGGCAACGCCGTTAGATTGTGTTACTTACCTGCAAAACTGTCAAATTCGCTTCCTGGCTCAAGGCAAGCTTCTCCGCGTCGCTGGGATACGCGTTGTACCGGTGATCATACAGCCATCTTTAAAATTAACAATGCATGTAAATCAAATGCTTGGCTTAAATAAAAAATCAAATAATGTTATTATTAACTCGTGTTAAGATTGGAGAACATACTTTGCCTAAAATTCACATTTTGAGATTGTTATTCAGTTCCCTTTGCATGCGCTTCCCATGTTTGACTTGCATCTCAAAATGAGTTGCTGTTGCATTTAAATTCAGAACACTTTCTACTTAAAGTGTTCTTTAAAACATCATAATTTTTTGAGTTGTAGCAGTATTGTATAAAAGCAGATGTATGCACTTTAGTACCTTGTCTGTTTAATGTCATATATCAACTTATATTTAGGTATCATCAGAATTTATGGAGTATTTTATCATCAAAATTTACCAACAGAACTGTCTGTATAATTGCCAAACAATTGCCAGAAAGTAAATTCCTGTGGGGTATGAGGATGTGATGCGCTAAATGGACCAGACTATAAAGCGCCAAACACACCGTAGGTCAGGACAGGAGTACGGCGGTGCGTTGTTTTACCTATTTCTATATGAACCACAACACACAGACGGCGTGTGCAGTTCGCACACGAATCGGGGGCGGGTCCTAATAAGAAACGCCATCCGACCCGCGTCCGCGTTCTGTGTGTGTCCGCTTTACCTCTTGAGTATCTTGACGGAGTGCTTGGGCAGGTTCCCGCGGCGCTTGCGCACGGCGCCGATGATGATGGACTGCGGCGGCGGGGGCAGGTGCGCGAAGGGGCGCGGGGGCGGGGGCAGCTCGGCGTCCCAGTCCGTGCCGCTCTCGTTCTCGTCCGTCGACGACGTGGACGGGAAACGGTCTCGCGCTAACAGGGAAAGGATGCTATATAGTTCGAAAGATTCATGCGCGAACTTTCCACAAAGTGGCACACGTTGAGGGAGGCAAGGTGACAGCTAGTAGGCAAAACTAAGTTCTAGGCTTGGTGCAACTGGCAAATTGTCAACACGTTTCAACTTTTACCAAAAAAACGCTTTGAATGTGATGTTAGCTCCTAGAGAGTATTATATTTCTACATGCTACATGTCAGACTTTTTAACAAGGTTAAGTATAAATTGTTTGTCTTCAAGGCTTCCTAAACACATTATATTGCTCACCATATCTACTGAATTACTGAAATCACCAATACCATATATATTTACTAAAATGTATATAAGATTTAGAACGATATAGGTAGGAAGCACATTTACAATGCCACCAAAACTACGCATTAATAATAATTATCTAAGTACAATTCAATCATGTCACGGAGAGTAGGTAAAGTCTGACGAAAAGCTTTTAGAAGTGTTTACCTGTATTTTAAAAGTACTAAGTAGCACGCGCTTCGCGCCATTACTTTAAGAAACTACCTGTATCGTAAAGACAAGTTTAAAAACTGACATCGCTATCCCACCTTAACATATAACTTCGTCCCACGCTGGCAAACTATTATGAAAGAAACTAACATCACACATACATACATAAACTCACGCCTTTATTCCCAGAGTGGGGTAGGCAGAGCTACAGAATTACCAACAACTCTAAAAACTTGTTGATAATTCTGTAACGACATTTTGCACACTTAGGCTAAGATGTTTAACAGTGTACTAACATCACAGTATTCTACGATGAGGGCCATCAATTAATCTGGTGGTAAATACTTACGCAGTTTGATCTTCATGACTTTGATCACGGACCTGCGCAGCGTGGTGAAGTTATTGAAAGTTGACTGAAGGAAAGGTCTATGACCCAATTTTGTAAATTACACGTCACTTTGCCACTGACATAAGGCTTACATTTGATTTGAAGCTGGAAACTGGATTGTAAATAGGTAAATGGTAAGATAATTTTCAGGGAATATTTCTCGATTAGAACCGCGGACGACGACGAATAGTTTTCCAATGCACGTATTTTGTTTTGTGACAATCGCGACGGGACAGTCGTTTGTCACGGTGACAAAATTTGAAATTAGAAAAAAGAATTCGCTATGGTTTCTTTGCGGCCAGCGGCTTATTAAGATGATATGCGATCTTTTTGAATATTATTACTTAATTATATTCAGGGACCGAAATTCAAAACTTTTTATAGGTATTTTTTTTCAACCAGTTGCTACTATTTCTACATCCATTTAAAATGGAAACTTGTATGGACAGTAGTAATGAAACATAACCTTGCCGTAATTTGTTTGGCGCCTCTGTCTTTCTTCAATATACGAATCCCGCATTTATAATTTAGTTCCGAATTCGTCCACTGAAACAAATAAATTGGTGACACTGTACAAAACTCACCTGCCACGGACAATGTCATGTAATATATGACAAATTTATCGTAAATATACTTCCGCAATATGTTCATAACCATAATAATTTATACAGCCAGATTCCAAACGTGTTTTCATGCTCTTTTTAAGCCACATATCTTCACTTTCTTTGCAAATGCTCGCCGTCTCATCAACGATAACAGTTATGAAGATCAAACTGCGTAGATTGGTCACTATGCCGTTTGATCATCACAACGTTCATCATCGAACCACTCCATCTTCTCATCCTCGTGCCATCTTCAATTCTCCTTCTATTGTTAATTTATATCTTATTTTATTGTAGAACTCGGCTCCGCGTCTCGTTGTCACTTGTCACAGTTATCAGTGTGACTTGTTGTGACAAAGTTAATGATGTACTTCAAGTTGAAGTCTTCAACTTGAGTTATTTGTTGCCTGCGATGGCCAGTGTTTCGACCACGGACCTCTGGGGACTGGTTTGCTGTCAAAGTTAATGCCTGTTCATAGCGGCGTGAATTGTGAGGGTCCGAGGAACTGCATCACAGTGACTGTATTTATATACTTGATGGTAACGTGTTTTATTTGTAATTCAAACGAGACAATCTGTGTGGTCTTTATAAGGTACTATCACCATCTTATATGTTGAGTGTGGCAGGACAAGCATAAAAGTTGTGTAAATGCAGTTAAAATTATTATGTATTTGCGTAGTATGTGTGGTGTGAAACTGATTGATAGAGTAAGGAATGAAAAAGTCAGAGAGAAATGTGGAATAAATGAAGATGTAGTGACTAAGATTGAAAAGGGCATGCTTCGATGGTTCGGTCATTTGGAAAGGACGGATAAAAGAAGATTGACGAAAGAGATATACAGATCGAATGTGAGTGGACGGGTCGGAAGGGGCCACCCTAGGCGTACGTTTTCGAGTCAAATCGGAGAAATACTGGAAAAGGGCCGAATCTTAAGTACCCGAAACCGACGTGCGTGCATGACTCGATGTATGAATGTGGAAGAAGCGAAAGGAATTTGTCAAGATCGTAGCAAGTGGAAAGAAGTGGTCTCTGCCTACCCCTCTGGGAAACAGGCGTGATTTAATGTATGTATGTATCACCATCATAAGAACTGATAGATATCCTGCTGGTCTTCCGCTTTCACAAAGTAATCGACTTCAAAGTGTAACAATGGTTTTCATTTTGTATGCAGACAAGCCTTCGATTATCAAAATGAAAACGATTGCGATTGCGAGTGCGTTAGGCCATAGTCCCTAAGGGCCTACTTCTATGCTAACTCAATTATGTTATCAATTTATCATTATCATGCTAGCCTAAGCACATTTACTGTTTAACAATGGGCTCATCAAGTCGGTCAGCATGCTCTAAATCTGTTTATGTATCCCTAGTACAAGTATCTTCTGTTCGTCAAGCTAGCATCAGCACAGATATATATGAATTCAGTATTTATATCCTAGTACGGTCGGCCAAGAAAGTGGTTCTGTGAGATCGAATTATCGCTAAGTTTGACAGTTGACACTGTCATAATATATATTTTTTAATTGTTGTTTATTTTTAAATATATAGGTATATGTGTAATATTTATCTATTTTAAATATGTACTTAAGGCAAATATTGTACACCATTTTATGGTAGACTGTATCGGAAATATCTGACAATATTTTTTCATTCATTGCCCGTGGTCCTACTGTGTAGTCCTACTGATCAATGATTTATATTTGAATATCAAATTAACAGGGTCGACGGAGCTCCGCTGGCGCGGAGCTCCTATTTCTGGGTGGTTTGGGCCTCCGGCCCTGCTGCAAAACTAACATAACCTAAACCTACCTCGTATTTATGAATTTTATGATATTAATTTTAGTCAGTAGGACTACGCAGTAGGACCACGGGCAAACGACTTATTTTTTATCATCTTTCATAATTATGTACTATCAGCCCAATCGCAATGGAACCCTGACCCACCATAGAACGGTGTCACAGTGACATTATAAAACAATTTGTTTGACACTTCTTATGACTTGAATCGTAACGTCTCTGTGACACAGTTCTATGGTGGGTCAAGGTTCCAATGGTCTGATAGTACCTACAGTAAAACAATAAAATATTTAGATTTTTTGATTATGATTTTAATTTTTGAAATGGAAAATCGAACTTGTTGTATAATACCACGACGTGCAAATGAACTTCGACCGTAGGGTGATAGACTACATTTTTGGCTGACTATACCTCAGAGAATATGGCTCGGTTTTAAACCGATTTTTACCGATGAGGACAACGTCGTGACAGATCGATTGCTTGACCCGAATAAACCCAATTTTTAGGGCAAAATATCAAAAACAAATACTAATACCAGGTTATAAGTATAACTAAATCTAAAACTTCTAGAACTTTCCTAAGCGGGATTTGATACCCGTAGACGTTTGAAATCTCGTGACTATAATCTTAAGTCCGGACATGCGTTGCCAACCCTGAGGACTAATTTGAAATATGCTAGTAATTTCACCGATTGTCTTTCCCCCAAATCAGAACACAACGATGCGAACACTGCTGTTTGGCGGTAGTTTAAAGGACAGGATGGGGTAGTGATCCAGATGGAGACTGACGTGATTATTTTGCCGTTTTGGCTAATGTTGTATAGATAATCAAATGGTACGGAACCCTACGTACTGTCAGCCCAATGGAACCCTGACCCACCATAGAACGGTGTCACAGTGACATTATAAAACAATTTGTTTGACACTTCTTATGACTTGAATCATAACGTCTCTGTGACACAGTTCTATGGTGGGTCAAGGTTCCAATGGTCTGATAGTACACGAGTCCGACTTGCACTCGGCCGTTTTTTTTTTCCCTTTCTTAATTTATTTCTTAAAGCATAGTTAGATTTAGACAAAACATAGCGATGTTAAAACAAAGTACGTACAAAGTCCATAGTGGCCTGGGAATCAAATTGGCTGACCCTATAGGCCCTGTACCCTAACCATAAGTTACAATTAACGTACTCGCTAGCGAATCTTATGCTCTGTTCCTCGAAGACCTCGCAGTAGTCATATAGAGTGCAAGTGACAGAGCATTCGACTCCCTAGCGAGTACAGTACTCGTAACTCATGGTAAGGGTACTGATGTATTTCTTTAAGTCTCACCAAGTTAAGATCAGCGTCAGTAATATTGTGACGAATCATTGAACATTTCGCCAGCCCGGTACATAATGTACGAGCAGCCTTCTCCCTCGTACATTAGCCGATCAAACAGCGAGTTCAAATACCAGTCTCTTAGCGTGATGAAAAGCCTCGAATAATGTAGCAGGTGGAACGCAAACATTTTATTGTACGAGGAAATACTGTTATTTAGAATACTCAAAATTTCCTTAAAATTATGTCTAGAAGCCTGCGCATATTAAGGTTGTATGAATAATAAGAGTGAAGAAAGGGAGAGGCGTTTGCCCAGCAGTGGGATACTAACAGGCAATAATAAAAAAAAACCTTTAATGTTGCACTCTAACGCCGCCCACCGCCAAGCGGTTGACTAATGTCACCACGCGATTTTGATGACGCGCTGGCCTAGTTGGTAGTGACCCTGCCTACGAAGCTAGAGGTCGTGGGTTCAAATCCCAAAAGGGCAGATATTTGTGTGATGAGCGCAAATATTTGTTCCTGAGTCATGGATATTTTCTATGTATTTATTTCTCTATATAAGTATTTATATCGTTGTCTAGTACCCATAGTACAAGCCTAGAGCTTAGTTTGGGACTAAGTCAATTGGTGTGACATAGTCCCCTGATATTATTATTATTATTATTATTACCATAACATCAATTGGCACTGTATATTTCACAAACTTACATTTCACAAAGAGGTACTTCCCGCTGCATTATTTTGTATTTTTTTGTAGTGAAGTCTAACCCAATCTAACGTATTTAATACTAGCGACCCGCCCTGGCTTTGCTTCGGTTTATGTGAGTTTTCCGAACATAAAACAGAACTTATTATACATAAAAACCTTTCTCTTAAATCACTCTATCTAATAAAACAAACGGCATCAAAATCCGTTACGTAGTTTTAAAGATCAAAGCATACACAGGGACAGACAGACAGCGGAAAGTGACTTCGTTTTATACTATGTAGTGAAGCTCATGTAACCTATGTAATATTTATTTAGGCACAAATACTTTTTTGTGAAATGAAAATGTAAATACGTTTGATCTAATAAACGGACCCTAAGGACGCTAAACTCTTCATGCACGTACGTCGGTTTCAGGTGGGTGCGCCAAAGTTCAAATAAATATGCAAATTAGACTATTGGAACTCTGAAAATGTATCTCATACAATTTTACAACCTAATGATCACTCTTCATAATCGTATATATTTTTTAATACTAATCGAAGCTTATAATCATCTGAACTTATAACGCCAATATTCATGAAACCGTACACTTTTCAGCATTTCTTAAATATCTTACGTGTAGGAAAAATTAGGTGAGGTTAGGTTAGATTTATAAAACAAAAATAAAGTTACAGTTATTTATGAGTTGCGATACTTAATTATGACTTAAAAAAGTATGAACAAAAAAGTACGAGCAAATTTTTTCGGAGTAATGATAAGTATAGTCACAAATCGTTATTTGTATAAAAAATCGAAAGACCAAATTTATATGAGCCAATATGGACCCGTTTCAGGTGCTTTTGATTTGGCCTTTATTCAGTACATCGCGAATCTGATCACTATTTATGTGCATCTAGAGCGTCCCCTACCGACATCTCTACTCACTTTTGCTCGCCATACCTCTTTCGTAACTCTTCTTTAATCCATGACCGAACCATACAACAAGCACAACGTTCTTTTAATAATCAAAACCAATTTAAACCAGCTAATCCACTTTTCTCATTACCACGAGTGCAACCCGAAGGTAGTAAAACCGTAAAACCCCGTACGGTCGAAACAATATGGCGGCTGTATGAACTCTGGATCCAATCTAATTTGCCAGCATTACCGACTCTACATTAATTGTGCATTACTGGGGCCCGCCCAGCCACTTCTTGCTATCGTATAAAAATCTATCTCTAAATGTCTGTGCACAGTGCGACCTGTTCGTCAGTCTGTTTATTTTTGTTTTTTTTTAAACTTCTCTAATAAAAAACTAAAAAACTTAAGTAGCGTAGAAGTACCGGTTTTGGCCATCTTTACACCGTTTTTGGCCACTCTAAACTTTAACTTATATCTAAAGCATTATAGAATAGAATAGAATAGAATCATTTATTTCAGGCTACGAGTATTGCCCATAATATTTGTTAGTTACATGTTACTTAAAAATAGGTTAGTTACAATTTTATATTTACAAAACAAAAACAAAGGTAGGTACTAGGGTTATTTAATATACCTTATACCACTGGAGACCTGTGAAACCCAATAGATAAAGATGTGGCAGTCATATCTACCAGCAATCATATTCAGAATGTTGTTGGAACTATTTCTGACGCGCCCCATGTGTGAAGTGATTTTTTTTCTCATAATGGCCTGAAAACTGTCTGTACGCGCGTCAGCAAACATACCTGAGGCACTACACCATCTCGGCAGTCCCAACAACACTCTGAATGCGTTGTTATATTGAACTCGGAGGGCGCTATAAGCTCGTTTCGTATAACGGACCCACAGGCTGCTCGAGTAAAAAGATTGACTAAAAGCTTTGAACAGCGATATTTTAACTTCAGTGGAACTTCGAGCAAACCTGCGGGCGAGCATATTACTCCTTACCGCTAACGCCCTCCGCTCTCTCTCAATATCATTGTCGTCACACAGATCCTCAGTGATTATGTGGCCCAGGTATTTAAATTTCCGAACCACTTTTAACATACTCTCCCCCAGCCACACTGGAGGTATGAAATAAGGCTTAACCTTGCCTGCTTTAAACATCATTACCTCACTCTTAGTGGGGTTGTATTCTAAACCATGAGTCTTAGCATACTCTTCACACTTACTTACTAACTGTCTAAGCGCCCCAATAGACGGGCTCAGCAGCACCATATCGTCGGCATAGCTGATATTGTTCATACACGTGTTTTCAATATAGCATCCTGCATGCATACTGCTGAGCCCGGCTAGTAAGTCATTCAAATACCAGTTAAACAACCTCGGAGACGTCAGACCTCCTTGCCTGACTCCACACTCCAACCTGTACTCTGCGGACATTATGAAATTACAAATGTATTTTTATATTTTATCTTTAAATTGATCTTCAGTCAACAATTTATGAATATTATTTTTAATTTTACAGTATTTTTGATGCTCATTTTAACCTTAAATGGCCAAAAAGCGTACAGTGGCCACAAACGGTACTTCTACCCTAATGCTACTCTTGAATATGCTTGTGTACAAAACTAAATATGCAATTTACGTTAAATTTTAACGACATACACACTCACATACATATATACATATGCACACACCACTATCTCCATTGCTTGTTTTGATGGAAATTAATTTGCAACAAAAAGGTTTCGATAGTAATATTAAATTGTCTCAGTCTTAAACTAATATTAAGTATAACCTTGTACTAGACACTGATAAAGCTACTTATGGGCATCTTCACTAGAACGCTCATCCTAATTCAGGACTGAAATTAGGGGACTTTAACTTTGTCAGTTGACCGTCAATGTATAGGTAATTTTCGTCACAAAACTGTCAAATTTCAAGTTGCTTCATTTTAGTGAAAAGGCCCAAATGTATAGATAAAAACATACTAAAATACAAAAGAAAACATTTATGACTCAGCGGGCCTAATATGGCTGCGTCTATATCGCGTGTCAACTGTGGATAAAGCATCCGTCACTTTTTGACACGTGTGTTTTTACGTGTCAGAAGGTGACGGATGCTTTATCGAAAACTTATCACGCGATATAAACGCAGCCATATTAGGCCCCCAGGAACAAATACTCGCGACCGTCACTCAAATTGTATTATAATCCGCACCTCGTAACATGAACCAATATGGCGGTTTCCATTGCGGTCGCTATGGTAACGCGCGCTCCCCTCACACCGCCGCATTATACGCTGCATTTCGCTGTATAGGCGGCGGCCCTTAGTGGGTTGTGCAAAAAAAAACAACAATTTAATTTTAGGCAGAAACAGACAAACAGTTTAAGGGACCCTAAACTCCCAAAGTTTAGGACCTCTATTCTACGACGTTTAAAAATATTTTTATTGACCAGAGGGGCTATTGCCTAACGCACTAGCAATCGCAGTTGGCTTCAAAGTGGAACAATGGTTTTCATTTTGTATGCAGACAAGCCTTCGATTTTCAAAATGAAAACAATTGCGAATGCGAGTGCATTAGGCAATAGCCTTTGGGGGGTTATTATGAGATGGCTATGCAGTTCATTTTACGGTGAGCGTAAAGGACGGAGCTATAGCAGTTACATAACTCTGTCCTTTTCTCTCAGCGTAAAATGAATTGCGCAGATACGTCATAATAACCCCACTGTTATAGTATTATTTTTATCTCGGCTGCCATTACTGTCAAGTAAAGAAGCATTATCAAAACGTTGACAAAACGATAACCGGTTAACCTTTTCCACGCCATTGACGGATATATCCGCACCACTGGTTCAACGCCAACGACGGAAATATCCGTCATGGTTGACAGCGCAAAATAGACTGGAGTGTCAATGAGGTAAGGTTGATGGACTTGACAGAAGCGCGTGGAGCTAACCCCATGTGCTTCTGTTTAGTCCATTAGAGAAATTACTCTTTTACCGAACAATTGTCCTCGCGTGTGATATCCATGGACTTATTTCTCTAATAAGTCCATGGGAGTGTCTATAAATAACTCGACATTGGCGAAATACACCTTAACAGGAGTGAAAGCCATTAATTAAAATTAGAATTAGAATTAGAGGTAAGGTTGATGTTAGCTCTGGTGTTTAGCTGTCATTGGCGTGTGAGTTTAGACTTTATATCTGACATAGCGTCGAAAAGGTTAAAAGCAGGGCTTCTAATTCTAGGCGGACAAAAACCATATCGTCTTTGACATGTTATGGTATTGTTTTTGACTCGGTCGCCATTACTATCAAGTAAATAATCGCTATCACAAAGTTGACAATACGATACATACGACCAGGTTTTTACATCTGTATCTCGGATGTAGTTACGTGTTATTTTTCAATTATTTTTATTTATTAGTGCTAGGTTTCCCACAGGGTTAGGCAGAGACCACTTCTTTCCACCTACTGCTACGATCCTATTTATTTATTTTTCGTTAATTTGTAAAGTCAATCCTCTTGCATCGTACTTGCTTGTTCTACTCCAAGGTTAACTGCAAGAGATCCTATATAAGATGAGCTTGTCTATGTACATAATCTTTATTAGTGCATACATGTCTTGTAATTGTGTAAGTACAACAAAAACCTTTTTTTTAAGAGTTAACATGCATACATCATCTCTTTCACCATCATCTCTTTTTGCTACTTTTGGTGCCAACTCGTATTTGTGCAACCCCATGCATTGTCCTTACTCATCTACTTCAGGGTTAGCTGGAAGAGACCCCATTTAGGGATTAGTGTGCCTTTGTACATTACTTTAATAACAATATCTTAATATTGTTTTTGTGCAATAAAGAGTTTACATTCATACATACATACATACCATACAACAGGTCAAAAGCAGTTTTGTTTGCCGTCGTAAAATCCGCTCACTCCCAAAATACCACAATTTCAAAATACCAGACTACTCTCTTTACCAGATTCCCAAATCACCAGCTTCGAAATATTAGGTAAGCATAATCAACGATACCGAAATTTAAATGTTATTTTTTGAGATTCAAGTATATTGAGAATCTGGTATTTTGAAATTCTGGTATTTCGGGAATGAGCGGTAAAATCTCGGCTGAGCGTACGCAGTGTACCCGCACATGACGTTTAATGAAAGGTTTTACGCAGAACTCTCGGCCGAGCGCGGGATTTGTTTTCGTATTTTCCCCAATAAGAACAAACGCTTCGGTAGTTACGCTAGGCGCTAAGTGCCACGCTCTTTGGATGAACATATGGCCAAATAGCTTAAGCGACACTAAATCTATTTATTTATTAATAAGTACATCCAGTAGTAGTAGTAGTATCGGAAGGGGCCGCCCTAGGTGTACTTTTTCGAATCAAATCGGAGAAATACTAGAAAAGGGCTGAATCTTAAGTACCCGAAACCGACGTGCGTGCATGACTCGATGTATGAATGTGGAAGAAGCGAAAGAAATTTGTCAAGATTGTAGCAAGTGGAAAGAAGTGGTCTCTGCCTATCCCTCTAGGAAACAGGCGTGATTTAATGTATGTATGTATGCAAGTATATCCACATCACATAATAATATATTAAACACTTACAGGCTATTATTGATAAAGTAATATCTTCTCAAATACAAGACAATTACGGAGTATACAGGGTGTTTGGCACTCCGGTGTAGGCGTTTTACGGGATGATAGTAAGGGTCATTCTGAACATTTTTGACCACATTTATTATTTATTATGCTTAGTTTTACGGTTTCCGAGATATGGACTATTTTAATAGGAATTTTTGACATTTTTCCTTATGTCAGTGATACGAAAAAACCCTTAATTCAAGTATTATTTAAAAAAAAAAACAGTGTTTTCTTGCATGATTTGGTATACCAAATTTCAATGACATATCCGAGTTTGATGTTAAGCGACTCATTTGTCAAAGTGACTTTTGACTTCAGTTGACCGACACAAGATTCTTTTTCGATCTAACGTAATTTGACGTGTTAGAGACAGACAGCATTTGAACTACACCGACCGCACTTGGAGTTCTGCGGTCCTAGTATGGCTGCGTCTATATCGCGTGTCAAATGTGGATAAAGCATCCGTCACTTTCGTACTCATTTACGTGTCAGAAGGTGACAGATGCCTTATCCACACTTTGTCAGATAAACGCAGTCACAGAGACAGTGACACTGATGTAGTCAGTGTGCCATCGACAGGACTGCACGACGACTGCAAGCCGCGCAGGCGGCTTGCTGTTTTAATGCAATTAGTTTAACTGCATCAGAACTGCACTTGAACTGCCATTTTGCAGCTGGGTTGCAGTTCAAATGCTGACCGTCTGTACCGGCCCTTAGACTATGTAAGGATTTAACCCCCAGGGGCTTTATTCGGCGTTGTCTCTACATGTATTGCTATCGTATTATTTGAACAGCCGCCATTATTGATACAATAAGGGTGATCATAACGTTGACAATACGATAGTAATAGACGTAAACAGTTACTCTACACAATATCACATTCGCAAAAGATCATACTAGCAAAACATCATATTATACGCATAACATCATACTAGCAAAACACGATATTCGCAAAACATGATATTTACAAATAGTCGGGTTTTGTTATAAAATCGTAGGTAGGTTTAGGTTATGTTAGATTTATAGCAGGCCCGGAGGGCCAATCTACACAGAAATAGGAGCTCCGCAGTAGCGTGTCTAATTCATGTCTTAATAACAGTTAAGTTTTGCTAATGTGATGTTTTGCTACTATGATGATTTGCGAATGTCATGTTTTGCGAATATCATGTTTTGCGAATATGATATCCTACGAAGGATTGTTTATTTCAGGAAGAACCCATATAAAATTCGAACCCCCGCGGTCACCGTGTACCAATAAGTTCTTCTAACTTGAAAGCATTATCCGATGGTCTTACGGTAAAGGAAAAACATCTTGAGGAAACCTGCACATTCGAACAACTGAGTGTGTAAGAGGGTAAAATTGCACAAAAGATAATAAAGGGTCGAAGTGTATCCGAAAGGGTACATCTGTAAAATAAGATAAGGTAAGATAAAAAAAATAAGATAAACGATGTTTATTCAGTAAGTAGGCCGCACGGACACTTTTATACGTCAACAATCTACCAGCGCTTCGCAAGAGACCACTGGCTGAGAAGAAACGCCGCAAGAAACTCAACAGTCAGTCGATTTTTAAATATACAATTATAAAACTTAACCTATCATTATAGAAACCAATGAGTATAACATACAATAAGAAGTAAATAAATTCACGCGTAGTTGAGCAGCAAAATGTGTCAAAGCTCAGGATTTTCACCAGAACTAATTACTCGTAGTAGTAATAGTTTTTTTTTTTATAAAAATGAAACTTAACGATGATGGTGCAAAACAACTACAAAAAAAACAATTTTCGATTTATTCTCCTACAGAAGGCAATCATATTTCCTCCCTAAACCACCCCTATTTTTTTTCATTTCACAATCACAACTGCATATTATACAACCTTTAACTGAGCCATAAACCACTTCCAGCCACAGTCCACACTTAACAGCACTATCCTGTAAAAATAAAGATAAAATCAAACTTTACCGCAAAGCCGTTAGAGCTCGAGTCTCGGGAATTAATTCCTGTGGTCGATAAAACAGTATTACTGCGCAGACAGCGATGTGCGGGGAATATTGAGAGCTGCATCTAATACCGGCATAACTCTGAATTTACCCGACACCAATGAAAACGGGTCAGTGTCTATTGTAATTTGTAAGTGCGATGACCAGTTTTTATTGCTTTTGATGTTTTGGTTTCAAGTAGTAAGTGATAGTCGGTGATAATAAGGCCCGACAAAAAAGAGAGTTTACCGTATGTATTTATTTATTTGTGTATGTCTTTGTATTTGATTGTCTGTCTGTGGGATTTGATTAGGAGGCGGTTTTTTTAAAGGGAGTTAGTTTAGTTTGGATGCTTGTTGTTGAATTAAAGCCCTAAGGTATGTACACCTGGTAGTAAGAGCTCTTATAATCAACATTGTTATAACGATAGGTAAGCAAGATGGAATTCTTGTTGGTTTCTAATTCTAATTTTAAGTAATGGTTTTCACTTCTGTTAAGGTGTATTTCGCCAATGTCGAGTTATTTATAGACACTTCCATGGACTTATTATAGCAGTAAGACAAATTGTTCGGTAAAAGAGAATTTTCTCCGATGCACTAAATAGAAGTACCTACCTACATGGGGTTAGCTCCACGCGCTTCTGTCAAGGCCGTTTGGTTGCTGTAAATCTAGGAGTAGGTAGTTTAATTTTATTTTAACGCAAGTTATTTTTTTACCATTTTTATAATGCGCCAGCTCTGTGAAAATAATTAGTATTTTCAAAAGTACGACCAAGTCCGGTTCGAGGAATTTCGTCCGGAAAATTACTTTGATGATTACCGTAACTCGGACGCGGTGGAAATAAACCGAGCTCTTGCTAACCAATTTGTTTTTGTTAATTACAAAACGCTTAGAGTTCCATGGGCAAAAAGGAGTAATACAACAGTATTTTCACGGAACCTTTATAAGGTAACTGTGAATTCACATTTAGAAAAAAAACAAGAAATTACTCAATTACGTTTTTTGTAATACAAAAACTGTTATAGGGCAATACAATTGCCTACCTTAAAACTGGGGAGTAAGAATTAAGGGGTGAATTGGGGACACAACCTAAAATAAGTCATAACTTGTTACAAATAAGAACAAGAAATGGACAATTACGTTACCTCTATTGGGAATATTTTCAGTCTTATAATTAGTTACATAATGTGCTTCATTTTAGGTTCTATCCCTACTCGCCCCGTTATACGGTACTTAGTTTTATAGTTGGTAAAATAGTTTTTCGACAAAAAGCAAAAGGTGCCCATAGAAATATACATTACAGAAATTTGTTTAACATCAGTATATACAGGGTGGAAAGATAAGTCGGGCCCTGGAGGGAAACTACCTTAAATCCTTAAGTTGGCTCATTTTACTTAAAGGAGACATTCCTTTATTTTTAAAAAGAAACAAAACTGCATTCAAAGATTTTCTTAAATTTTCTTGCCTCTCCCGGGAATCGAACCTAGTAAAAATGTAATAAGTAAACACTCGATATGATTAATGTTAAATTTCACGTTTTTTTATTTCTAATACTAAGTGTTACTTAGAGACATTTAATTAGTAATCTCATTTTTAGCTAGTTCAGTTCCCGGGAACTGAACTAGCTAAAAATGAGAAAAATTAAAAGTAGCCATTTTATTCTTCTAATCGATAGGATTATTGTTCGGGATTAAATGTCTCTAAGTAACACTTAGTATTAGAAATAAAAAAACGTGAAATTTAACATTAATCATATCGAGTGTTTACTTATTACATTTTTACTAGGTTCGATTCCCGGGAGAGGCAAGAAAATTTAAGAAAATCTTTGAATGCAGTTTTGTTTCTTTTTAAAAATAAAGGAATGTCTCCTTTAAGTAAAATGAGCCTACTTATGGATTTAAGGTAGTTTCCCTCCAGGGCCCGACTTATCTTTCCACCCTGTATATCGTATGGTAGAGCTATAAGGCTGCTTGTCCACGGAACGGTGCGCGAGGAAAAAATCCACCAATGGGACCACTTCATTTTTGCTTGTCTTACTCAGCGCAGCTCTCCTATTGGTGGGCACCCTAATAGGTAACGACAGCAAGCAAAAGCAGGACTTTATTAGGTTGCGAATATTTTTTTCACACCACATGCTCGACATTGCCTAATTATATATCATGCAAACCTCAACTAAAGTAAGTCATTACAGCCATCGGCTAACCAGCGGGTTATAATGAGATTCAGTCCAATATTACCTGGCGTGTTATAATATGGTCCTGAATCGCATTATAACCCGACAGTTATTAATGAAATTTGAATAGGGTATTTGACAAGAGTAAAATTAAATTGGTTTTTCATTTACAACAGATGAACATCATAAAAATACTAGGAAAACATCAATCTTTTATTTATGTTTGCTATTTTAACATATTTAAATTCAAAGAATCCAATAATAAGGACGTTATTTGATTGTGACGTCACACGATAAATAAAATCCCTATAAATTGCATAGTAACGGAGCGTTTTTGATGTTTGGAAAAGAAGCTGATTTGACTTTTGACAAATACCGTATTCCTATGAAAAATTACAATAGGCTATTTGACAGGTTTTTGAGAACCATCTCAGATTATTTGTTGGTGTTTATTGAGTACTCCAAAAGTGGTAATTTTAAATTCTTTTATGTACTTCGTCTAAAAAAGGAAATAAAAATTCACTTTTAAAATATGCCGCCAAAACACTTTCTTGGGCAAGATGGCGCCGCACAGGAATCAGTGACGTCAGTGGTCAATACATAAACAAACTGACATTGGCAGTCATTGGCTAATCATAGCAAAGCCAGAAAAACAAACAAACGTCAACTGTCATATAGAATATACAGACATCCTATAATCTGTGATATTTACCGACCCTTGACGTCATCATGGATTCGGCGCCGTTTTCGATAATGGCTACAGATAAAAAATTATCAAGTTTTATCGTGGTTTTTTGAATAAAAGATCAATTTTTTTAAGTAAGAATACCTTAAATCGATTTTAAAACTCATAATTTATATGAATATACATAATTATTACGTTTTTTTTCACCTTGTCAAATAGCCTATTGGTACGTTTTTTTTAAATATGGTACTTTACATTTCAATAAAACGTTATTTCTAGTAAGTAGGTAGCCTTATATTTTATTGTCACGCAAAAGTTGAGTAAATTAGAGTATTCTCCTTTGGCATAAAGCTGTTTTCTTCTTTAGTTTTATTATTTCTTCTTTAATGAGCTTAGGTTAGGTTAGGTTTATTTTATAAAAACCCTGAAATAAAAACCCGTTTCAGAAACAAAACACTTTATGAGTTGCGATAATTATGAGTAGGTAACAATACATTCGGACTAAAAATAATTATATGAACTTTGGCGCATCCGAGTTTGACCCTTATATATTTATTTGAAATATCTAACAAATTGTTATCCTCCAAACAATAGCGCGAAGAATCCCAATCCCGGTACATCGGGGACACGACACGTTACCGCAGTGCATGGCCGCACCATGAAAAATTCATAACTGCGGCCAAAGAGTAGCCGGCCTAGACGTGACCACACTCGGGAATTACTGGGCCACGCCAGTATCTTAGTGGTGCAACTAAAATGAGAGGTATTTTTGGTTTTGAAACTGGTAAATGGGTGAATCAACTTTGACAAGTTTCACAAATTACACATTTTTAGAAAAACTATATATTTGCTTACGACATGGCCTACATGTTAATTTAATTAGACAAGTAGGCTAACATTTTAACTTATTTAATTTAAAATAATACAGTTTTGAACAATAATATAGTTGGTAACGCAGGGGACGATGTTAACCCTAGGTTTTGTATGAAAAAAGTGCATTTTCCCCTGAGTTATCCGGTTTCAATGATTAAAAAATATTTGAGGTGTTTAACGTGTGGGGTTCATACATTTTATGGTCTGATTTAAATATTTATACATAATTTTTAACCATATGTCACCAGGAATGTTTTAATACCGCTAAAGAAAAGGAGTACTTTAAAAGTTGATTCCTACAAATACCGGTTACGTGTTAGTTGGACTCAAGGGTTCCATTTTCAAGTAGTTGTGTGTATGCAAGTGTGTTAATACATACCGTGTTAAAACACTTCTTTGTTCATCTTTGGTGTAACACTTTTGACAAGGAACAGGTTTAATGAAACTCTTAAAGTTTTTACTTCACTTTGTGTGCAATAAGATCAATTTGACTTGCCGACATTTACACATAAATAATTACAGTGTTTTTGTGAATTTCTAAAAAACTGATTTATTTGATAACTTCGATTTTTTTTAGCCTAAAATATGTATAAATAAATATTTAAGAGTACCTACATTTTATGAAGCTGAAAATTTGCTTACGCCTTTAGTTCTGATGACAATACAATAACAATATCATCGAGCTGGTCTGATGACGGAGACTCAGGGTGGCCATAGGAACTCCTAAATTACACATGATAAACTTGTCGTGTTAGGGCTTGTTAGAATCGTCTTGACAACGATTCTAACAAGCGACAGCGACGACAGCAAAAAAAGTACAGTCGGCAATAAAAGCTTGTCCCAAAAAAGATTTTTTTGACAGAAACATTATTTAATAAGGCCATCAGAATAAGAATAAGTTTTATCCGTGCCGTCCGTGTCGTATTCTATGTAGCTATTTTATGACAAGCACTTATAAGGCAAACGTGCATACAAACCACGTCACGTTAAGTAGAATTTAAGACCTATTAGCAACGTCCTAAGGCTACAAATGCGTCACCGACCCTGAGGACTATGATGGAATACGTCTATGATATGATAGTACTTATATCTAATAACAAATTTTGTACGCATAACACGTAAAACTATATTAGACTGTAATGTGCCAAATAAATAAAAAATAAAATAAATATCAGGGGACAATGTCACACCAATTGACGTAGTCCCAAACTAAGCTCTAGGCTTGTACTATGGGTACTAGACAACGATATAAATACTTATATAGAGAAATATATACTTAAATACATAGAAAACATCCATGACCCAGCAACAATTATTTGCGCTCATCACACAAATATCTGCCCTTACCGGGATTTGAACCCAGGACCTCTAGCTTCGTAGGCAGGGTCACTACCAACTAGGCTATCGCGTCGTCACTCAAAACTAACAAATAAAACTTTAGAGGGTTGACCGTCTGCACATTTATACTCTATGCTGCATTCGACAGTAATAACAGTGCAACACTGCATTCGGCAGCCTCAGGATTTGCAGGAACACAAATCTCTTGCAACACACGGCTTAACTTATTGCAGGTTGCAGGGATGGATATTGCAAAACTTATCATTTGAAACTTAAAAAAAACATTCCGCTGGCTAGTTTCACAAGCTGGTTTATCTTGTTAATACTAGAAACCAGAGACTAGAGACTCGCCCTTGCTCCCCTTCGGTTTAATGTGAGTTTTTGTAATACCAAAGAACCCTGAACGTTATAAAGCAGAAATGATTTATATGATTAATTATTAATATTATTATACATAAAAAGCTTTCGCGAAATACTATCCAACTTATGGTGAACTAGCTGCTTTGCTTCTGCCCGCGACTTCGTCCTCGTAGATTTCGATTATCGTTATTCCCCCGGGAACTTTTAATTTTTCCGCGATAAATGTGTTAATCCAGTGTATAAGCTATCTCCATTCCAAATTTCATCCAAATCCGTCCAGCCGTTGCAGCGTGAAGGAGTAACAAACACACACACACACATATACTTTCGCATTTATAATATTAGTAAGATACCTACTGGATCAAGATTTTAAAGATGCAAAATTAATCTTCGAGAGTTATGGAAAATTATTGCTTAATTTTTTTCTTACAGATTTCCAATTCCACCGCAACCCCGTCAACATTGACCAGATGCCGCGATGAAGGGGGTCCATCAATCAACGTCTTATTTCGCTTTCGGCTTGTGCATTAAAAAACATTTAAATGATATTTATCAGTATTTTTAGATAGCCGTGTGAAGTTTCCACAATGACGCACCCCACATGGGGTGTGATTCTTTCAAAAAAGCGGTCGGACGAATGAGTGAATGTCGCAGCGGCGTGTTTAAGTAGTCCCGTCAGAGCAAACTAAATACAATTCAGCGCTTGCATTTTCAATTTGGCAGCATGTCTTCTGTCGATGAGAGCGAACGTAGAAGGCCTAGTTGAGAATGCACGCACTATTCAATAGAACAATTAAAGTCATTAATAATTACACGTTTTCAACATGCCTAAAATATGTACACACTCCTATACCTCTAATAATTAGATCTATGAATACTTACATATATTTGACGCGATGGCTGAGTAGATATTATGCTTTCAACTGTACACTATTAATTGACGAGGCCTCATTAGTTTAATTACTTTCCTCGTCATTAAACAATCTCAAACTTGTGTTTTATTCAACATCCAACAATAACAACACTGCAGTTGCACTGCACTTGCAGTCGCAGGATTAACACAGATACAAATCTCCCGCAGCACAAGGCTTAAGTTGTTGCAGAAATGAAGGATTAATGATGTAAGACTGTTTAAAATCAGTCTTACGAGAGCTTGAGTTCGTAATCCTAAGAGCTGGTTCAGACAAAGCGATTTACGCGTGACGACTGCGTTCTCGAACGATTGAAAACGGCCTTTTTTTGCTTTCAGATTCAGTTGATATGCAACCACCACTGCAATCTGTTGCTCTATTTTTGTAGTTTCTAGGTAAAAGAAAGACAGACAAGCACTTTTACATGTGCTAAATAGTATAAAATATGATAGTATGTACTAGCTGTTCCCCACGGCTGCGTCGGCGTTGAAATCGTTCATAGCTACTCGATTTGAAATGTATATACCTCTTTTTGGTCCTAGCTATGTCCATACCAGATTTAATCGAAATCACTTTAATGGTTTCGTCATGAAGCGAAACAAATAGAAAGACAAAGTTACATTCACATTTTTAATATTAATTTAGATGACTGTATGCATGATAGTTTTCCTTCTAAATGTGAAATCTAAATGATAATTTTATAGAAATAATTAACTATTCTACTGGGCTGCTTCGGTGCGTATTACGGTGCGTCAAAAATGACGCCATGTCTAGTTTATTTTAGTTTATTTATTCATCAATGTAATATTACAATATTAATTGCATTGCATGTCAAAAAATACGAAATTACATTGAGATCGTCAAACATAAGTACTAATAATCAGAGAATACAAAAAATAATAATAATTATAACAACAACAATTACACATCTAATAAAATGGTCACTCGTCCGATGTCAATATAATGTAGGTACAAAAATTTATAAAGTCAACACAATAATAAAATAAATTACATTTCCAGTTCCATATAATATTCATCCACTCCACGGAATATAGTGGATTATCCAATAAAAGGTTTCTCAGCTGATGTTTAAATGCTTCGTCGGATTGTTGTTACTATGACCCCGTCTTTTGTTTACGCAACGACAACGTATTTTACGCAGCGGTGAGGTCGCACCTTTAAACCATATAAACTTTGATATGATGTATGTCAACGACGAACACCACAAATTAATAAAATTTCTCAAACCACTTTCTATAAGATTCCCACCTGGTGTTTATTGTAAGATATTGAAAACGTGCCTGGTTCCGTCGTGAATAATTGGATGGCTGCGGCTGCATGCCAGAGGTAGCCAGCAGCAACAATCTATAATAATAGGCCAGTCTATAACGACGTGAAACATCGCAAACGGGCATGTAACTACATTTTTTCATGTTGTTAGGTCCCTTGGGAGTAGTTAAAACCCAAATTTGCAACCCTGAAATGAAAACCGTGTCGCGCGCAAAAGCTCGCCTACTTAGAATGTTTAAGACGTCCTACTTAGAAAGTAGAAATTTGATGGACGTTCTGTGTAAAATCGGGTTGAAAAGTCGAGGCATAAAAATCTAAATTAACACTTTTTACTTGAGAGCGTCGATGGCGTAGTGGATTAGGGGCTCGACTCGTGATCGTAAGGTACCGAGTTCGAACCACCGCGGTCACCATGTACCAATGAGTTTTTCTAACTTAGGTGCACTATCTGGTGCTCTTAGAGTGAAGGAAAATCATCGTGAAAAAACCTGCACATTCGAACAGCTGAGTGTGTAAGTGGCTTAAATTGCACAAAAGTTCCTAAAGGGTCAAAGTGTATCCGAAACGGCTCATCTGTAAGATAAGATAAGATAACACTTTTTACTTTACGTGGCATTACAACGCATGCGGGGTGCAGCTTATTATTTCATAAATATTTGGTACAGTCACCAGCAATAATTATACTATCACATATTGAGCGCAAAAAATTCTGACACGTCTTTATTACAAGCGGCACAAGAACGTGTCAGATATTTTTGCGCCCAATTTTGGATAGTGCTGGTGACTGTAGAACCCAACAAATAAATCTGACGCAGACAAAATCGCAGGCACCCGCTAGTTTTAAATATAAATGCATGTACGCTATGTCTCTGTCGCAGAGCTATAGCGCTGTATGCATCCAGGGTATTCTCGTTTCGCTTGCACCTCGGTCAGCTTGACGGCAAATGTAACTTGACCCGTCTCTTCGTAAGCATCACGAGCATGGCAGAACTCCCATAGGCATAGGTACAATGGTCCAAAACTACTGAAGATGTTTCATTCCGTAAGGTTCTGTTAAACTGGGACCTTCGAATTATGTACCGTAAAATGTGCCTACTTTGCTCCCCCCTGGGTAAGTATGCTCCATGGTTATATTGAGGTAATCTGTATTGTAAATCATTCTATTGCTTTAATTTACTTCGTAGCTGGGTGTATACATCGATTCTTTTAGGGAAATTTGTCATCAAGCTTGACTTTTAAGGTAACAAACGAAATAGTCACTATGGAGCATAGTTACCCATGGGTGAGCAAAGTAGGAACATTTTACTGTACATAAAAAAAATATAGTTCCACATTTAAATGAAACATGAAATGAAACAAACAAACAAACAATCATGATCTTTCCTCTTTATAGTGTAGAAGAAGAAGAATAAGAAGTAAGTTGCCGGATAGTCGTATTGAGGGCTCATGTCATTTCCATACATTTTGTCAGTTTTCAAGTTTAGACCTAAGGTACAGTACCCCAACGAAAATATTAAGCACTTTAGTGCACTGGCACAATAAACTTCAAACTGATCATCAAATGACAAGTATGACAATAACAATGGCAGTGACTTGACAGAAGCGCGTGGAGCTAACCCCCTGTGCTTCTGTTTAAGTTTGAGAAAATTCTCTTTTACCGAACAATTGTCTTCGCGTGTGATATCCACGGACTTATTGCTATAATAAGTCCATGGGAGTGTCTATAAATAACTTGACATTGGGGACATACACCTTAACAGGAGTGAAAGCCATTAATTAAAAAAAAAAACAATGGCAGTCACAATGACAAGATTCTAAGTATGCTCCACATTTTTACAGGGTGACTTTATTAAAGACTTTCCTGCGCTCCGACTTAAGTTACTCGTTACCAGGGTAGTGATTCTGTAAACAACGCCGGTCGTGCGGACTGTCGAGTGATATCCAAGCGGCGAGATTAAGTAGTCCCGTCAGTGCGAACAAAACATATTGTAGCGCGTGCATTTTCAATTTAGCAGCACGATGGGTCGAACGTATAAGGCTGCTCACTCGACAGTCCACACGACCGGCGTTGTTTACAGAATCACTACCCAGTCGTCGTCAGTCGTCGACAATCTCCCCAGCAAGTTGTGTAAAGGAATAACCCTACTCCAGCCAATTTACAGCGTGCAATCGCCTCAGTCACCTGTCAGGAGCTATAGTAGCTGCCCGGCGAGATGAGAAAACGGACGTGAATAAGTGCGCAGTGACTCCAGGAATGTATTCTTTCCAAAATCAAAAGGGGATATGAGCATATGGAGTACGTACTCTCATACTGGCTTTTTATTTTGTAGGGCAGTATAACTGAGTTGCCTCAAGCTTGCAATTGCATTGGGTGTGAGCATACACACATCAAAAATGTCAAGAGATAAAAGATAAAAAAATATATTTATTCAGTAAGAAGGCCAGTATGACAAGGCCGCACGGGCACTTTTACACGTTAAAAATCTACCAGCGGTTCCCAAGAGGACTGCTGAGAAGAAACGCAGCAAGAAACTCAAGAGTTAGTCTTTTTTTTAATATTTCTTATGGCATTATTGCTATATTCAACCTAGCATTATAAAAAGATGAACATAAAATAGAAATATCATGCGTAGTTGAGCAGGAAAACGTGTCAAAATTTTGAATAACAAGAGCGAAAAAAAACCTAATTTAAAAAAAAATAACTATTGTAGCAGGTTTTATAGTCACCGGTAATAATTTATTATTCAACATTAGACGCAAACATATTTGAAACGTCTTTATTGTAGAGGTATAATAAGATCGTGTCAGATATTTTTGCGCCCAATGTTGGATAAAATACGACAATGTTTGATAGTTTTTTATTATGATTAAAAAATATAAAAACTCATGTTTTACGTGTTTAAATATGAATAGGATAGTTAAATACACAATTCGGAATCCATGCAACAAAAAAATCACCGCTTGCACTGGCGAAATACTTCGTCATACAGTTTTTAATTACGCGTACTACACATTTCATGGGTACGCCAGTTTCAGCAATTTCGCGCCGTAGTGTTGGCAGGACCGATTTTGCGTGGGGAATGGTTTTTTAGTGGTTTTTATCCGATACAAGAGAGCCAACATGGAGAGCAAACACTACATAGTATAAAACAAAGTCGCTTCCCGCTGTCTGTCCCTATGTATGCTTAGATCTTGCTATGTACAGTCAACCAATTTGATTTCTAGGCCACTTTGGACTATGTTAAAGTGACGTTGTCAACCAAAACGTAAGATACTCCCTATGATTTGGTTTACAACGTCACGTTGACAAAGTCCATAGTGGCCTAGGAATCAAATTGGTTGACTGTACGCCACGGATTTTGATGCACTTTTGTTAATAGATAGAGTGATTGAAGAGGAAGGTTTTAATGTATAATAAAATCTGTTTTATACAGTGTGTTACCAGCACCCTGGCTTTTTTAAAGTAGGTTAAAATAACGTGTATCTCTAACGTAACTATGACATTAATTTAATTAATAAACAAATTTTCAGGCTTTGTTAACTTTCAAACAAAATTTTCATTGCCAGCAATATAAAGCACAGCAAGTGTAAATGACAGTCGACAGATTCTATGATTATTATGATTTGCCCCCGTACCACGACATGGCTTGTACTAAGCAACAGCAATACTGATAACGACGAACACGTAGCACATGCACTACATTAAAAATGGATAGTATATAAGAAATATTAATGTATACTGTAAAAGTATTATCTGCAAACAATTTCTATAGCGATATATTATCGGCAGTTTAAATAAATGCCCGCATGCCGGTAACACACTGTATACGGGAGTTACAGAAAATCACATAAACCGAAGCAAAGCGAGGGCAGGTCGCTAGTGTTTTATAATTGGTAACGATGTTTAATGTTGTTTGTTGGACGATGATACTCCGGCTGGCTGAACGGCTTCGACCTAGCAATTGCGTGTATGCGGTCGACATCAAATTTGATTTCCAGAGCCTCTATTCAACTCTGTATAACCATATTGCCTTTGACATGTTACGGTATCGTATTGTTAACGCTACGATAGCTTTTATTTAAATGACAGTAATGGCGGCCAAGTTAAAAACAATAAGATAGTACGTCAAAAGCAATTATAAAGACTTGCACGAAAATGTAACACTCTGGTCAAAGCTCTAGTTTCCTAGGATAGCGGTGCCGTCATACTGCGGTGAATCACGTCACAAAGAACGTTGTCTATGTAAACAAAATGGCGCGGTTTCCGAGAGGGCGGTGATTGAAACTGTAATGTCAAATAATATTATAGCGGTCGTCATATTACGGCCGGTATAAGACGGCACCGCTATCCTAGGAAACCAAAGCTTTAAACACTTAATTCGAGTTAGTAAACGTCAAATTCATACGAAAACATTTTTTGGTGCAAGTGGCCCTTAGACTATTAACTGTTTAAGTATACAGGTGTCCCAGAACTTGCCGTAAATATTAATTCCACCAACCTGGGGGGTTATTATGACCTATCTATGCCATTCATTTTACACTGAGAGAAAAGGACAGTTATGTAACTGCTATAGCTCCGTCCTTTTCGCTCACCGTAAAATGAACGGCTTATCTATGTCATAATAACCCCCCTAGAACTGTTTAGTTCAAACTTAGAGTATTTTGGGATGGTTGCGAAATTAAAACGAAATTAGCTTACTTGAATATTTTAGCCCGTAATAAGAAGTATGCACTACGAAGTGAAGTATGTACTCGTTGCACAATTTCAACATTTTGTTTAACTGTGCCTACGGAAGGCTAGCACATGTTGTCCGCGACTTCTTTGTCGCTCGGATCTCCCTGTCTATCTAGTCTGTAACCAAAGAGACGCACTGAGCGAGAAAATGCTTGTGCGTACACAGGATACAACATATTCGTTATTACGTGACATAAACCGGCGTTGAGAGAAGAGATGCCAAAAGCTAACCCGCTTACTATCATGTTAATACCAAAACCGATACCTAGTCTTGTTGTCCTACGCCCGATAGCTAGCGGGTTATCCTTTTGTCCGGAGCTACAGGGTGTAGCCCTGAGATAAGGTTATTGTACCTCGGCCCCGACTGAACCAGTGAGGGTATTCTGAAAATATTGTCGCTCAGTTCGTTCCTGATTTCGTCTGACAATTATATCTTGACACTGACATTGGCGTACACTGGTAAACATCTTCGCTTAAGTGTGCAAAATGTGGTTACAAAATTATCAAACGTTTTTATAGTTGTTGGAAATTCTGTAGCTCTGCCTACCCCACTATGGGAATAAAGGCGTGAGTTTATGTATGTATGTATGTGACATTGGCGTAAATATTATGCTGTATTACAAAAGTAAACAAGGTTGATCAGTGAAGGTGCTTCATGAAATATAAATAAAATATATAAATATCACGGAATGATATCATATAAATTTACCTAGTAGGGAACAAAGTCCTGGGTTTGTGACGTAGGTACTAGAACTCGATAATTTATTGAAATGCATAAAATCTGTAGAAAGTTTCCAAGATTCAGGAACAACTCGCTGTCATCATACAAAATGTTGCTTTCACCAAGAATCAAATCGCTAGCTTCGAAGGCAGGGTCACTAACAACTACTCTCCACATTGGCTGTACCGTAAAACTACACAACTATGGTCCTAGCCTGTAACAATAGTCCAATTTTCCTCATTACATTAATCTAAAGTATGATACCTTACGGCTATTATTGCTGGCTATAATATATGTACTCTTTAGCCTAAAATCGATTGCTCTAAACTCAAGCTTGAGCTAAAGCTATCATATTTTTAGAATAATGTGATAAGTAAAATTGGACTATTATTGTAGGCCTGGCCCAGGACCATAGTTGTGTAGGTTTACGGTACATGATATTTTTGTAACCCAAAAGCTGTCAAATTTATTGGTGCTTAAATATTACCGTTGCACTTGTTATAAATTAAAACTCTTCAAAAACTATACAACCATATTTGAGACCCGTAGCAGCATACACTTTTAATGCATTGACGGGTCAAGATATGTTTTGCTCGTGCCCGTCCGTTGACGAGTCCGCCGGCGAGTTATTTTAGAGAATAACATGGCCGTTCCAGCTCGCTTGGGAGCTCATTTACATAGTATTTTGTATTAATCTGGCTTCTGAAGGACAATGGCGGTGCATTTGCAGTGTTATTGGCCGTTTTTGTGCTTTATAATTAGAGATCCCCCTTACTTGGTATTACACTATACAGAGTGATGTTTTTAGAAGAAGTTGTAAATATTTCATGCGGAAAAAATATCAAGAAGTTACAAAAAAATTGCTAATATAGAAAAAATACGCCAAGTAGATAGATATAGATATTTACTTAGAATAAAAAAACAAAACAATAACTCATGTCTTCATTCCCAGAGTGGGGTAGGCAGAGCTACAAGAATTACCAACAACTCAAAAAATTTGTTGATAATTATGTAACCATATTTTGTACAATTAGGCTAAGATGATTACCAGTGTATTAGTGACAGGTTGCAAGCCCATCGCCTAACAGTACTACAAGCCTTTATTCCCTTAGTCTTACTTAGAATAGATATTCATAATACTATATTGCTTACGTACATACATACATACATACATTAAATCACGCCTGTTTCCCAGAGGGGTAGGCAGAGACCACTTCTTTCCACTTGCTACGATCTTGACAAATTTCTTTCGCTTCTTCCACATTCATACATCGAGTCATGCACGCACGTCGGTTTCGGGTACTTAAGATTCGGCCCTTTTCCAGTATTTCTCCGATTTGACTCGAAAAAGTACGCCTAGGGCGGCCCCTTCCGACCCGTCCACTCACTACTTTTGCTTACGTTTCTTAGTTTATTTGTTGTGTTTCGCGCGCCCACATACTTTAATAATAGGTATTACAATTTCTTTTTCTAATTACCATAATTCCGTATTGCGAGTACGCCATATTTGTGAAAAATGACTTCAAAATCACGCAATCCATTTATAAATTCAGTTTTTAATTGAAAAATCTGAATGATACAAAAACACGCAATGCCGTGCACTGGACTACAAACCGTTAAAAATATAATAAAAAACAAGATGTATATTTAAGTTATAGTTAGGTTAGGTTAGGTGTGGCTGCGCTTCCCGCGAGTGCGGAGTCATTAACAGAGATCGGAAATTCGGATAGATATATACCAAAACTTTAGCGGCGGCGTTGTTGTTCAGTTGTATGGAAGTGGACTCAATTTTGATTTATTAACATTTCCGAGATTTCTAAACAAACATATTACGCCAACATACATTAATATTTAAATACTTACAGTAATTAATTTTCTTGAAACTCATTGAACTAACGAAGTTTGAAAAGCAAATAATGCAGTTTAAACTTTAAGCTTAAATATAGACCCTTTATTTGCCATTTTATTATCATACCTATCTAAAGCTACACAACTACTTCTGTCTCGTAATTTCACATTTTGCTTACTTTTACCTCAGCTCGCATTTTTCTACAACTTGAAACAAGATTCCTTTGCATCTGAAACATTGTCTCCTAGTACACGTTTATTCGAGAAACATTTAATATTGCAGTTCCACGGGATTCGAGCGACATTTTTTACCTTTGAGAAATAAATCATCCTGTATTCATAACAGAGGAGTATCTTAATACATTAAATGCCGAGAACTTGAAATATGCTCAACTGTAGGTATATTATTATTTTTTATACCGAATTATATGACTCTTCTGTAACAAACTAACTGACTGAATTACGGACTGTTGACGCACACTGACATAAACTTGAAATTTGGAAGGAATATTTTTTGTGTATTTCAGAATGCATCTGGAACGATGGGTAAAGGTTGCCACTTGCCACCGACTGGACCCCGCAAGATGGCCACCGGAGCAAAGGATCAAAAAGGAGATGGCGGGATGACTTAGACGCGTTTCAAAGCGAATGGCGGAAGCATGCACTCAATCGGGACGAATGGCGGAAAAGACGGGAGGCCTTTGCCCAGCAGTGGGACACCCTAATAGGCTAACAAAAAAAAAAAAAAAAAAAAATCAGTACGCCTCTTCTGCAAAGAACTCGTTTATTATCCTCAAGAATTACATTTTCTGGGTTTCAGGGTTAAAATACTTCCAATACCAATTTTTATCGAAATCCATTCATACATACAAACATTAAATCACGCCTATTTCCCAGAAGGGTATGCAGAGACCACTTCTTTCCACTTGCTATAATCCTAACAGATTTCTTTCGCTTCTTCCACATTCATACATCGAGTCATGCACGCAGCACGCACGTCGGTTTCAGGTACTTAAAATTCGTTTCTCCGATTTGAATCAAAGAAGTACGCCTAGGGCGGCCCCTTCAGACCCTTCCACTCACTTTCGCTCTGTATATCTCTTTCGTCAATCTTCTTGAATCGATGTCCATTTGACCATGTAACCGTAAAAACGTGACGAACATTTTTCTTATAATTTCTGATAAAATGTTCAAAAAAAAATGTTTTATAACGTTATATAACATTTATAACAGCAAGTGCTCCATAAGGAGTCTCTTCCACCTAACCATAATAATATGTAGTTTAAAAGCAGCACTTTACAGCCGGGCGAACGCTTCAAATTATTCTCTAACCGTCTCGGTATTTCAACCGAAAACTATTTTGTGCATACGAAATTCCCTTTAAATGATATTTAACGGAAACGCCTTTGATGCGGTTACTGAATTACCAACATAATTCAACGTCTTTCTAGACATTTTAAGCACCTTATTGTGTGTTTATTAGGAGTTAAATTTGAATAAGTTTTTGTTGTTGAGCTACTAATGAAGCTGACATTTCGAGTTTTGACTCAGTGTATAATGTGCATATAGGTTTAGAATGAAAATGGTTACTTTACAGGGAACATGTAAACTATTGTGTTTTTAACGGGAACACCTTAAAATTCCGAATTACTTTTATCCGAATATTCATTTGGCCGAATTTTCATTTTTCCGAATGCTTTTTTTACGCTGGAGCTATTTTTACATTAAATGTATAATTGGGTCTATATCGAATGGCATACAATTATTAGTCCTATCGTTGTGTCGCATAACGTCTTTTGTCCTAATATCGTGTGGCATACACTTTGTTCCGCATATTTTTGATTGTCCGAAATTGTTGCTCCTATTATCGTTTATCCTAAATATTATTTGTCCTATCGTTTGATGTGGCTAAGATTCAACTGTCGAATGATTGATGTGCATAATTGTAATATTCCTAATATTTAATGTGCTAAAATTGTTTTGACTACATTTCACAGTTCTACCTAACCACAGACCACTTACCCTATAGACTCCGCTTCGGAACAGTTTGTCTAGTATCTCATTAAGCCAAAATGGCGGGGCGCGGGGGGCGGAAAGTGCACCGTCATTGGCTAGTTCAAAGTCAACGAATAATCAAGTGTGCGCGTCGTGGTGCGCGCCAATACGAGTAGAACCATGGCAACCAATTAGTGTTCTGTGAGCATAAGCATGGCTTACGGGGGCGCCTTTGTATGCGGAGTCTATAGGGTAAGTGGTCTGTGTACCTAACACTCCTCCTCGCTTCGGTCGTCGTCGTACCTAACCTAACCGAAATCTGACCTGTCTGAAGGTAGAATACGTAACGATTCTGACTTCACGCCTACCATAGTTTAGTTTAGGTGCTGTAATTGTAGCCAGTTTAATAATAGGCAAAATAATTATTAGGACAATTCATGTTAGGAATATTATGCTTTAGGTAATTAGACTTTAGAGTTATCAATATTAGGACAAACTTGCTTTAGGACGTTAAATGAGTAGGTATGCGCAAAAAATATTAGGACAAACGAGTAGTATGCCATTCAACAGTATGCCAAACATTCTCGGCCAAACATTTTTAGGACAAAAAACGTTATGCGATACGACAGGCACCCGTATAATTTCAAGTTGGGTACCTACTGTCAATATAGTAAAATTTAGCCGCAATTTATTGGAAATGAAATAAAATCTTTATTTGCTAGAATGCGTTACAACAAGATCTTAAGATTAATAATAGAAACAATATTCTGTCGACTCACAATCGACATGCAAAATATTATGCTTATAATCTAAAACTTCAAATCATTCCTAATAATTTAAAAATATATGCAATATTTTCGATACCTACATAATATTCACTAGCCTAGACGTAATATACACTATTAGTACCGTTTCAGTCATTACGTTCATATACTATGTAATCACTTAGGCCTTGTTGTTTAAATCACTTAGGTCATGTGTAAATTTTGAAAAAGGAATCGAACATTTGAAGCAATCTCAAGGAAATGTGTCAAATTTTCAATTCCTTTTTCGATTTTTAACAATTAGTTAGTTTAACTACTGATCAAACAACACGGCCTTAGTATGATGCAAAGCAGTGAAACTTCATGTTTTTTTGGGTTTGCATTATGTTTCTCTTCCCGTGTATAAACATCGTATACTATAAACTGTATAAAGCCTGTCATACCTCATTGGAATTCATTCAGAAGTTCAAAAAACAACATCCTATATATCTTTCATTGAATACAAAACTGACACATTCCAAAATGAGTCAGTGTTGCATTTTAAAATTAGAAGTTGTTCGTATAAGATTTTTAATGCAAGAGCAAATTATTTTGAAATGCGTCCGTTTTGTATTCAATGAGCGATATGAGCGTATTTTTAGTCTCAGAACGGCCTCCTTTTAGTCCTTTACATTAACAAGAAATACTTGGCGTTGCAAAAGGCCAGGCCCAGGTTCGGCGCGTCACCGGGCCTCGATTAGTCTTCCACTCGGTTATTCTTTATGATAGATGTCGAAACTGGCGAGCCAGTGCGTTTGGCCTCTTTATAATCTAAGGATACTATAGCATTGAGAGCAATGCGGTTGGCAAAAAAAGAATACCGTAAAACTACACAAATGGTCGTGACCTACAACAATAGTCCAATTTTACTTTTCATATTATTCTAAAAATATGATAGATTTAGCTATAGCTAGAGTTTAAAGCAGTAAATTTTAGACCAAACAGTACATATACCAAGCAATAATAGCAGTAAGGTATCATATTTTAGAATAATGTAATGAGGAATATTGGACTATTGTCGCAGGCTAGGACCATAGTTGAGTAGTTTTACGGTAGTGTCTTATTGGATAGCATGCACTCTTTCTCGAGCTGAACTGTGTTTCTCAGCCTTTTGGCAAAACGTATACTTACGCAACCGTTTCATTGGAAACCCGCGATTTTTCTATAACTGTAAATGTTTCGGGATTTATATAAAAACGAACCTAACCTAACCTATAGGGTTCTACACTGTACGATGGTACTGAAATAAATCCTGAAATTAAATGGTTACGAACCGATGCATTTTGCCAAATGGTTTCAAGATTCCACATTTTACTTATTTAAAGGAACACCTACAAACGCACCTGCAGAATTGCGGACATGCATGTCCGCGATTTGTTAGACTAGTTGTAAACCAACATAACACGGGCTTATGATTTCACGGGCCTCTATTGAAGAGATAGAAGAAATAAAGTTTATTCTGGTTTGGTTTGGTTTGGTTTGGTAACGTTTTCAATACAATAACAACAGAGATACAGATAACGAAGAGTGCTCAGGTCATCTTAGTTCGACCCGATTTCACCTCATAGTAACATCGAAATCACACATTTCAAACTCGCCTGACCAACTCTCAGCCAGCATAATTAGGTCCGTTAATTCTGAAATAAAGCGACCATTGTCGAGGTCTGTATTCGCTGGCTCGCGACAAGGAGTAGCCCCCGTGTCCATGGGACACTCCACCTGCACTAAGTCGCCGGGCCCACATTAATCTTCTTTTCTTGTCCGAGAAAAAACAAGTTGGCCGCGTCCGAGCGTCGTGTTTGGTGCAAGTGCATACTCGTAAATAGGGTTGTCCAACGCATTTTATTTATTTTTTAATAAAATAAAAACAATCAGTCATTGACATAATGTTGAAAATAAAATTCGATTTTATCGTTAAACTTTACATGTTTAGAATACGGTATTTGACTAAAGTCAAATCAGCTTCTTTTTATGATACATCAAAAACGCTCCGTTACTATGGAATTTATAGGGTTTAATACCTTATGACGTCACAATCAAACAGCGTCCTTGTTGTTGGATTTTATGAATTTGAAAATCGTAAAATAGCAAACATAAATAAAAGATTTATAATTTCCTAGTATTTTTATAATTCTGTTGTTAATGAAAAAACAATTGAATTTCACTCTTTTCAAGTACCCTATTCCGTTTTTCTTATGTCTGTTACAGCCTTTTCTTCGAATGATGGAATTTACTGAACGGAAACGGAGACCCTTGCCAAGATCCACTACGCTAACTAGCGTTTCCATTCTTTTACACCAATCGCGTCACCGGTAGATGACGTGATACGAAAAGTCAGGTGATCTACCAGTGACGCGATTGGTTACAAACTCTACTCCTCAGCCATTGACTTAAGGCAAGTCATATCTTGCGGTCAGACTTTTTATAAAAGGAATTAATGTACACTGATTGTGTGGGTTCCGCGGACGCAACAGGTGGCGACTGCCAAGCTGGGCATAGAGAGTGGCTTTTAAAATGAAAAGGAATATAAATGGAAGCCGTGGTAAGTAAGCAGAAGTAAACGTAGTAGGTATTTGCTTTCCAGAGGTCTTTTGTTTCACGTCAACGCCAAGAAAATGGTCTACCACTTATGATCTAAGTTTCTGTGATATCTAATTATCGCTAGGTTTAAAACTAGTCACTGTCATAACATTTCATCATCTGCCATTTCTGTCATTGCTTTTTTCTTCGCACCGACCTTAGTTTTTTTTTCTGTTTTGCCTACTGGTTGACTGGTAGAGAATGCCATTGGGCATTAAGTCCGCCATTTGTACTTTATTGTATTTTGTGCAAAGAAATTTAAATAAATAAATAAATAGTAATAACATAATTATATGCAAGGAAAAATCGAACGCTACTTTGGCCGGAGCAATCACTCTCGAGCTGACACTGAAGAGTGCCGAGCAAACCTTGTGTCTGTAATTGAGTCATCACTGGAGGTGGTCTCAAAGTGGGGCAGACTAAACATGGTCCAATTTAACCCCGCCAAGACACAAGTGTGCGTGTTATCTGCCAAAAAAAGCCCCTTTGTCATGACACCTCATTTCGAAGGCACTTCCCTCGTTCTTAAGCCTACTATCGGAATCCTGGGTGTTGACATATCGCATGATATTCAGTTCCGCAGTCATTTGGAAGATAAAGCCAAATTAGCCTCCAAGAAGCTAGGCGTGCTTAGTAGAGCGAGACGGTACTTCACAGCTGTCCACTGCCTCCAACTCTATAAGGCTCAGGTCCGGCCGCATATGGAGTACTGTTCTCATCTCTGGGCTGGAGCACCGCAATGCTTTCTTATTCCTTTTGACCGGATTCAACGTAGAGCGGCTCGGATTGTCAACGACCCAGTGATCTCTGTCCGATTAGATCCACTTGCTATCAGGAGGGACATCAGCTCACTTTGTGTGCTGTATAGGCTTTATAACGGGGAGTGTTCTGAAGAACTATTCGCATTGTTACCTGCCGCCGTATTCCACCACCGTACCACCCGTAGTAGGGCCAGGTTCCATCAACATCACCTTGATGAATGGCGTTCTTCCACCGTGCGTTTCTCTAGACACTTTTTACCTCGTACGGTGAAACTGTGGAACGAACTCTCTCCGGCGATATTTCCTGCCAGTTATGACATGGGGTCCTTCAAGAAAAGAGCTCTTATTTTCCTTAAAGGCCGGCAACGGACCGACAACTCAACTTGAGTTGCCGGTGTTCATGGGCGGTGGTGATTACTTCCGATCAGGTAAGCCGCAAACTCGTTTGCCTCCCTCTTTTATAAAAAAAAAAAAAAAAAAAAAAAAAAAAAAAAAAAAAAAAAAAAAAAAAAAAAAAAAAAAAAAAAGTGTGAAAATGAACTTCAACCGTAGGGTGGTACACCAGATTTTTGGTTGAATGTACTTACTTTGAAACTACGAAATGAACTCCATGGTATTTCCTTAGTACTGACATGTCCTACTTTATACGCGATATAAAAAAAATATTCACTGGGCGGTGTTGCTACATTTTATATTTTATTTTTTGCCATGTAGAAGTTAAACGAGCACACAGGCCAGGCCATAAGATGGTAAGTGGGATATGTGACCCATAGACATTCGCATTCTCCAGGCAAAAATCAAATCAATCAATCAATCTTAAAATTCCAAACCTAAGATCGCTAATGCGCTGACAACTGTGAGGATCAAGATGGAACGCGTATATGCTAGTACTTTCACCGATTGTCTTAACCCCACACCGGAACACGACAACGCGAACACTGCTGTTTGGCAGTAAGTTTAGATAAGATGGTGGTAGCGATCCAGTTGGACCTTGAACAAGGTCGTACCACCATTGTAAACACTAATTTCTGTGTGTCTCTAGCATTGCTGACGTTTATGGGTGACGGTTACTGTTTACCATGGTCTGCACGTTTGCCTTTGATGGTAATTAAAAAATATAGCTACTGATCAAAGGCCTCATCATTTGAAAGCCTTAAAACTATATTCTGCACCGGTAAGAAATGGGATTTTTAATCCCTTAATATTTATTTCAAGTTCTGGGATCAGGATGGTCGTTGCACACTTTTCATATATCTTTGATCTGTAAATTATTTTCCAATATCGTGCATATGTATCAGTGGCTACACCAAATTCAGTGGATTTGAAGAAGATCGAATGAAAGTGCTCCAGCCGCTTTCAAAGCAATATCAATAACCTTTGTACGGTTAGATATGGCTATGATTGCTCTGAGCCACCTTGACAAAGTGAGTTACCATACGAAAAAAACGCGCTTTAATACATCCCTCCGTCTACTGTGATACGACAGACAGACAAACAAAGTCAAACCAAAAAGAAAAAAGTTATGTCGCCCTCTCTTTTGATTTAAGTATGAAAAGGGATAGAAAGTAAAGGACAAAACATTAACAAACCAAATTCCAATCAGTGCCTCACGGGAGGCATTCCGGCTGATTTTGCAATATGTAACGATAAAGCAACTAATAAATATGTATGAAGCTACTCCGATATGTATTACATGTCATTATAGCAAATTGTTGGCCCATACATTAGAACGGACGATATATCAAACTTAACAGCAATAACGCTGTTTATAGGTTGCAGTTGAAGCGCTTTAGGCGCACAGCGCTGGATAGTGCTGTAATTATTACCGACGGTTAGGTAATAATGATTATTACGATACCGTTTATAATACGGTTTATCGGTTGATGTATTATTGCTTTACATTAGGCTTGGTTCAAGGTATTAACAATCGTATTAGTGAAAACGGCATTCCGTTTGGCTGTATTAGTGTGACAGAGCTCGCGATTCTCAGGTTCGATTGAAGCAATATGGTTTTACCGCGTGGAATAGAGGCCTATGATTGCATGCTGGTACTTCAAAAGTCTAAAACAACTTCTAAATGGAACCAAAAAAACAGAACAGTTATAATATTTTTCATATCTTATTGTACCTGTGATAGACGTAATTTGTCAAAGTTAGTGATGCTGCTAATTAAAATCGCTTTTTTTTTCGATTATCGATAAGGTTTGTAAAAGAATTATAATCGATTCGTATTCTGTTTTAATTTTGTTAACTTAATTTTATTTACATACCTACTATAAAATAAGGTATGGTAAACGTTAGATAGGTGTTTTAGTGGTAAAATAAAAACGCAATGACATCATTATTGACAATGGTTTTGTTGAAGAACGAGGTTATTGTCAAACACTCTTAACGGTCCGTTTCACATGTAAGAAGTAAAAATAGTTTTATGACTTTATTTTAGTTCTATGAAATATTTCCGTAATAGTTCATAATTTTGTTTTTAAGAATAATTATTGATTTTTGAAACAAATTTCTCTAAATTGCGTATTTTTAAATTTAGTTGAGTATTCAATTGGCAGGAACAACGTTCGCGTGAAATGTAAAATTTCAATCTATCACAGGCGCTATAAGATATGTTTTTTTTTATAGTCGGACTTGACAGAAGCGCGTGGAGCTAACCCCATGGGAGAAAAAACTTTTTTACCGAACAATTGTCTTCGCGTGTGATATCCATGGACTTATTTCTCTAGTAAGTCCATGGGAGTGTCTATAAATAACTCGACATTGGCGAAATATACCTTAACAGGAGTGAAAGCCATTAATTAAATAGAAAATATTATTATAGTCGGGTACCGCATAGAACAATAAAAGGTTCTCGTGTGCCGTATGCGTGTGGAGCGTGCGCCGTAATGGTATCCCGGCTTAACTGTCTACAATTTAACAAAATGGTTGCAAACCTAAGCACTAGACGTTTAACAAATCAACCACGTACTGCACATAAAATTATCATAACGGCCTGCCACTTAATTTATGTGCTTACTCTAATAAATAAATTCATTTGTTCGCCGTAAAAGGCGTTTTTAGAGCGATTAACGACTACCTGTTTATGTTTGGGCCGCCATGTTTTAATATGGAGTGTTTTTTCAAAATACAAAGCATTTTGTTGTTCATTTTTGTTGAGTGATGTACCTATCGTACTTAGAGAAATTTTATCGAAAATTAAATCGTTCCTTTTTCAAACTTGTGTATAGAAAAACTGACTCTGAGTACAATGTTAGGACTAACTACCTTTTTTTATTGTTAATCACATCTTTATGCAGCTCTGTCACTTTTTGTGGCTCCGAAGCATCACTTCCTAGAGCATGAAATATTAATTTCCCCTTCGCCTTTGATTACTCGGCTGTCTACTGTCAAGTTAATAACACTCATTCAAACATAACATTTTGATAACAAAAAGGGTAAAGGCAATGTAGTATAAGAGCTCTGGCTTTAGACTTGTGCGATTGGTATTCTTACTCTAGTGATGTATGTGAAGAGTATGATTTGGATGATTGAATTAAAATAATTAAATAATTAATGAAATAAAAAAAATAATGGATGAATGAATAAATTAATGAAATTAAAAAATAAATAGCTGAATGAATTATTGAATAAAAACTAGATGAATGAATTAATAGATGAATAAATGAGTGAAAACATTATAGCAATAACACAGATTAAATAGATACAAAACCAAAGTCGGTATTTGAAAGCACCAGAAGAGACAAAACTTAGCTCCATACAAATTTCACCCTCAATGTCACCCTCTTAGGGGATGAATTTCGGGAAAAAACTGTTCTATGTCCTTTCCCAGGATTCAAACATCTTTGCACCAAATTTCACCTAAATCAGTTCAGCGGTTTAAGCGTGAAGAGGTAACAGACATACTAACAGACACACTTTCGCATTTATAATATTAGTATTTGTATGGATATTGGACAATGTACCTACCTAATATTGTGGTAAAGAGAATTCAACTTCTTTTGATTTCGCAAAGTAATTAAAGACTGTTATTTTATACCTGATTTTTCCAGATAAATCCTGCGGGCTTAAAAGAATTGTAGCCAATTTAAATCGGGGAAAATACAAGTCAAGCGTAAAACCTTATAATATTAGCTAGCAAAATTAAGTACCGTAGGGATTGAAAGTTAAAGTTATCGATATTTAAAATGACTGAACATTTATTTAAAACATCGAATATACCTTTATGGTTCTTTAAATTACTAGCTCTCTCTCGCAAATAACTTAAAAAGTTGAGATCTTGCCAAGATAGAATGATAACTAGATAGGTAAATCTGGGTCAGATCTAATGTGTAAATGACTAAATGTATAACTTTGTAGTAGATTATATCCTACAATAATATGAACAAAATTTTTATAAAAATCCCTTCACTCTGGTTGTATTGAGTTTCAAAACCCGCGGGCCACAGCTAGTATACATTAAGGGTAAGCCAAGGTAAGGCGCCGCCCAATAAATATCACAACATGACAGTTTTAGGGGCACTTTATACAAATAGCTTAGCCTTACGCCGGCCAAATTAAAAGTTGCCTTACTTTGCATAAATCACGAAAATCTGATTAATTTCAACCAAGGAGTTTGAATTAAGAAAAAACGTGCTAACAGACGGAAATAAACACCGTTGCCATTTTATTTTGGCAACTGAATCAGCCTTCTTTGTTTTTGCGTTTTAAATCCCATCGACAAGACTGCAAAAGCATAGAAATTTTACGTTCTATTCTCTAAATTAATATAATATTTGAATGTAACTTTAATTTGTGAGTAGGTTTTATAACTTGACGAGTATCGATAAGTATCGGTTTAAATGAATAGGCACTAGGGCATCACTAATTTGATAATTTTACCAAGTTCTTAACTCTTGTTATAAATCAGAAAGCGTTTTTGTTTGTATGACGTCTAAATGAAACAACGAGTCTATGTGATCTTTAGCAGGAACAAAGAATTGGACTTATTCCGAAAAATTGGTCAGTTTTGCCTTTGTTGTTTAATTTGCTTGAATTTATATTTTGTTGCTTGTTGATTTTTCAAAGACAAGCAGGTTGAACTTACTGTAGTTAACAAAGGCAAAAAAAAAACGATAAAAGTTCAACTTCCACCTAGGGCCCGTTTGATAAAAGCTTGTAGCTTGTAATACAAGTGGAAGTACATCCGCATCGCTACTACCATGTTCTCATTTAACCTACCACCATGTTCTCATTTAACCTAGCACCATGTTCTCATTTAACCTACCACCAAGTTCTCATTTAACCTACCACCATGTTCTCATTTAACCTACCACCAAGTTCTCATTTAACCTACCACCATGTTCTCATTTAACCTACCACCAAGTTCTCATTTAACCTACCACCATGTTCTCATTTAACCTACCACCATGTTCTCATTTAACCTACCACCATGTTCTCATTTAACCTACCACCATGTTCTCATTTAACCTACCACCATGATCTCATTTAACCTACCACCATGTTCTCATTTAACCTACCACCATGTTTTCATTTAAACCACCATACATACATACATACATACATAAACTCACGCCTTTATTCCCAGAGTGGGGTAGACAGAGCTACAGAATTACCAACAACTCTAAAAACTTGTTGATAATTCTGTAACCATATTTTGCACACTTAGGCTAAGATGTTTACCAGTGTATTAGTGACAGGTTGCAAGCCCATCGCCTAACAATACTATACGCCTTTATTCCCTTAGCCGTCTCTTACGACATCCACGGGAAGATATGGAGTGGCACTATTCTAACCCGGCAACCACCATGTTCTCTCATTTAACCTACAACCATGTTCCCATTTAACCTACCACCATGTTTTCATTTAACCTACCACCATGTTTACATTTAACCTACCACCATGTTCTCATTTAACCTACTACCATGATCTCATTTAACCTACCACCATGCTCTCATTTAACCTACCACCATGCTCTCATTTAACCTACCACCAAGCCGTATTCGCATTGTTGTTCCAGTCCACTGGTGCATTTAATTTTAGTCCACAGAGTTGGCAACGCATTTGCAGTCATAGGATTGCAGTCTTAAGATTGCATATGTCTTTTGCATCAGATCCCACTTACCATCAGGAAGCCTGTGTGCTGTTTTGGCTTCCCCTTGACATAATGAAATCAAAACGAATTTCAAAATTTTTGTTAGTATTGTAACAGGGCCGTATTCTACTCGTTAAAACTATATCGCTTTTGACATATTGTTTGCATTGTCAACGTTATGATAAAATAAAAGTAAAAAAAGTTAACAAGTGTTTTATTTACTTGACAAAGGAATAAGTGCTTTCTTGAGTACAATACTGCCCTCGTGGCCTAATAAGCAGTATCTTAAATTCAATCACAAAAGCAGATTCAATTCTATTTTGTTAGAAATAAAGTTGATATTACTAGAGAAGGTTTATCTTAGATACTGCGTATTGGGCTTAGGACGGCAGAACAGAGGCCAAATTAATAAATAAATCACTCTTTGTCTTTTATCAGAGAAAATGATCGAACAGTTAATTGACCTATAGTTATTAAATCGTGTTGCGATTAATTTGATTCTGTGAATTGCTTTACAGTAATGAAATTTCTTCAAAGGACTCTGAGAGCAGAGCTGTAGTGATAAATTTTCCAAGAATGTTTAGGTTTCTATAAATTATTGGGAATAGTTTGACTTCTAATTGTACAGCAATGTAGACAACATAAGATGGTCCAATTAGTCGATAGTGTAACTTTATTAGTTTAAGGTAAATTTAGTGTTTTGGGGTTCAAACCTACGCTGTTCATCCGTCCGTCTGTCCTACCTTATTTGGGTTTTCTCATAAAGTAAAACCAAGCCAAGTGTGAGTCAGACTCGCGCACTGGCGGTTCCGTTCCGCCGCATATATTATGTATTCCGATTTCAAATCTAATCAGCACACATCGTTTTTATGTTTACTTAAACGTTTTTTCGGTACAGTCAAGGACTTTAATTGTTAAGCCACTATGGAACCCTGTCATAATGATAGCGTCAAACCATATGAAAGAAATTACGCTAAAATTAATGATCAACGTTATGCGACAGGGTTCCATAGTGGCTTAACAATTAAAGTCCTTGACTGTACAACAAAAATTTAAACACGGTGACACAGCCTTTCTTATACTTACCTTTCTTATTTCACTTTCTTTAAATAAAATGTTAAAGAATATAGCCGCCGTAGCCGTAGCCGTAATAACATATTATATTCTGGAAAAAAACAAACTGCTATCTACCTATTACTACTAAAATGGCCGTCAATAGAACTTGCAAAAGATGTAAACAAAACCAAACAAACCAATTCACCATAATTATTCAATAATCACATACTTTTAAAGATCATGGTGAGGTCTTGGCAATGATTTATACACCAGATCATTATTCTCATATTAACTTTAAGATGTTATAACTATTCATTATACGTAATTTTTAATAAAAACACGCTTGGTGAATATTTGCGGTTATGTGTCAAACAGTACTAATTTGTTTACATACGAGGGTGAATTGAAAAGTTTTGAGCCTAACCTGTAAAATAAAGACTTGAGTTTTTATAACAATTTTATTTCTCTACATAGTCTCCAAAACGATCTATACACTTCTGCCATCTGGCTTCTAACTTCATTATTCCTTGTAAAAAAAAAGAATCTTCAAGGTGATCGAAATATTCAGTCACAGCTTCTTGTACCTCAATATCCGTCGAAAATTTCCGTCCTGCCAAGTGTTTTTTTAGGTTCGGGAAAAGATGATAATCAGAGGGGGCCAAGTCCGGCGAATAGGGTGGATGCGGCAACAATTCAAACCCACAGTTATGTATTTGTGCTATAGATTTCGCTGCAGTATGGACAGGTGCATTATCTTGGTGTAACAACACTTTTTTAGATATCATACCAGGTCTTTTCGTTTTAATTTCTTCACGCAGACGTTGTAAGAGGGTGCAATAGTAATCAGCATGTATGGTTTTACCCTTTTCGAGATAATCCACCATGATGACCCCTTTGCAATCCCAAAAAACTGAAGCCATTACCTTCTTCGCTGATAAAATTGCCTTAGCTTTTTTAGGAGGTGGAGACCCTGACCTTTTCCATTGTTTGGACTGCACTTTTGACTCCGGTGTATTGTGGTGGACCCAAGTCTCGTCCATAGTTATGAAACGACCGAGAAAATCTTGTGGGTCGCATTGAAACAGATCCAAACAATCCTGTGACACTGTATGGCGGGTGCGTTTATTTTCAGCTGAAAGTAGTCTAGGTACCCACCTTGCAGAGACCTTAGAAAATCCAAGATCCTTGGTGATTATGTTCTGTACTCGCTCATAGGAAATGGCAATTTTCTCTGCTATCTCTGCAACTTTCAACCGCCTGTCGTTCATAACCATATCTAGTATTTTATTGACATTTTCGTCTGTGGAAGCCGTTATTGGTCTACCACACCTGGGTTCATCTTCAACTGCTTCTCTGCCCCGTTTAAAGTCTGCTACCCATCGTTTTACGGTGGCATATGATGGAGCGGATTCTCCTAAAGTCTGGCACATATCTTCAAAAATTTGCTTCGGCGTTAAACCTTTTTTTTGTAAGTACTTTATGACAGAACGGTGCTCAATTTTATCCATTCTACAGGAAACCGCGAACCTCGTTTAGTAAATCGATTACAAAATTTGCAATTGTGACATAAGAAAAACAAAAGATAGTGCATTATGATAAATAAATATGTAAGTGTTACGTGCCAGTATTATTTTTTCTTTTTAATTTCATTATCAACCTCAGGCTCAAAACTTTTCAATTCACCCTAGTAGTTCACAAGTTCTATTAACGGCGACCTTATCTATTAGTACTACTATATTAAAGTTAGGACGGACAGATACGAGTCGACGGACGCACGGACGGACAGCGTAGGCTTAGTAAAGTACAGTCAACAGCATAAATAAGTGATCATTTCTGTACCTTCTCGCTTTCAATCGTTTCACAATATTGTATAACATTTCAAACACGACGTTAAAGAGACAAGGTACATTAAATAATCACTTATTTATGCTGTTGACTGTACCTAATGCCCTAACCTAACCTAAATTTTGTAGGCAACCGCTGTCTCTTCGTTCGTGTGTCACATTTGCGCCACTGAAAATGAGCGTCGCGGTTTCAGGCCGTGACATAGTGCTGAGTGGTGTCAATTTCGACGTCAAGAAATCACCCATGGCCACATTATGCTACAATTGTTTTTTTTATTTTGCTTTTTCTGAATTCCTTTTCCTTGTTTTTTAATTTTGTTTTCTGTTTTAATGTTCAATTTAATCTGTTTTTATTTTCTCGTGATCGTCGAATAAATATTTCTTTTCCTATATTTTTATTTGTATTTCTAATGTCGAGTACATAAATATGTTTACACTTAAGTACATTGTCTATATAATGTCATGTTTGAACTGCCATACATTAATTGTCACGGCGATTAACGTGATAAGGTTGTACAGTGTATACATATTTATACACTATTAATTTGTGGTTGCAGAATCATCAACAATTTTTTAGAGTTATTGGTTAATTTTGTCTGCCTTCCCCACTCAGCGGGTCTAGTATGGCTGCGTCTATATCGCGTGTCAAATGTGGATAAAGCATCCGTCACTTTTTGACACGTGTACTTATTTACGTGTCAGAAGGCGACGGATGCCTTATCCAATATTTATCACGCGATAAACGCAGCCATATTAGGCCCCCAGGGAATGAAGGCGTGAAGGTATGTATAGTCTGTGCCAATTGAAATTGGCAAAGACGTAATCAAACCCAAAAATATTTGAGGTTATGTGTCAAACAGGGATAAGACAGCCGGTGAAATGACTAGCATAGAGGCATTCCATCTTAGCCTCAGGGTTGGCAACGCATTTGCAGTCTTGTGATTGCGAATGTCTATGGGTCACAGTTTCCACTTACCATCAGGTGGCCTGTGTGCTCGTTTGTCTACTCGACGCCATAAAAAAAAAAAAAAAAAACAGTACTAATTTGTTTACATCTTTGATAATTTCAATTGACACTGGCTGTATGTCAAAGACATGGTTTTACCGCGTTATTAAGGCCCCCTGTATTGATTCATTCCTTCGTAAGGAACCGCAAGTAAATTGTATCTCATTTAAAAACCTCCGTTCCTAAGGAATAGAGCAAAAGCCCGTTATTTATTTGTTAAGTTAAAGGCCGTATTTCTCCGTTTTTTAACTAATTATAAAGTCAATTAGGGCACGGCGATGCAAATTATGTAACAGATTAAAAAGTTACCTTGATCGCTGTAAGGTTATTGTTTTTTATTTGCTTTGAGCCTGTTTTATGGTCGTCTTTATCGCGGTAAATAAAGCATCCGTCTCTCTCGCACTCACATATTTGTCAGTAAGTGACAGTGGTTTTATCCTCGTTTATCCACATCAATCAACACAACCATGTTATTTTGGTCTCACAATTAAACTATGTAATAAGCAGATGCACATTAATTGGGCGTGAATAAAGAACTACACTGCCTGTCAAAAATAAAGAGTGTCTCTAGACTAGAGATGAAAATGACAATTACATGTCTCTAGATGTGAAAATACTTAATTTTCGAACCAAAAAGATGAAATTGTGATTACCAAGCAATGAAAGTGATCAATTGCGTCTCGGGATATTTAGGTTTACTAAGGAGAGCGAGAATTTAAACTTTCACCCGAGTTAAACACTACTTTTTATTTTTTTAGAGACGAAAGTAAACATATATGATGTATGTTACTGTCACGAACTTTGTCTTTAGGTATAGTCGTAATGGCTGTATAATATTCTTCCATAGATAGTCTAGAAAAGAGTTAAAAATGGCGGATTTATTGATCGATTCTTTATTCAAAATCACTTTCCGCGCTAGGGATGTTAATTATATTTTCAGCCCGCTAATGAAATATTTATTTATTTATTTATGGAGAACCAATAGCTAAATATATAACAAAACAATAACTTAAAAGTAGATACTAAGAGCTAATTACAGGTTCTCACCGATAACCACAAGGTAAGGTTACTTGTTACACAGTTTTTAATTGTTTACACCACACCGAGTCGCAATTGGGTGGATATCAACTTTTTGTTCTTGTTATTCTGTCCCATGTCTCTTGGATAACAGAGAAGAGTTTCTTAGGAAAAATGCTATAATATATACTTGTAGCACACTCAGAAGAAAGTCCATTAAAGAATGGGTTTGTAATTGCTAATAAAACTGATTTTAAGTGGAATTTATCCATTGAAATCATAGTTTTAAAGAGTGGCCCAGGAGACGTTCCCATGGCAGTTGATTGACCCAATTACACAAAAATAAACGTAAAACCATTATTGTTATATTCAAAATAATTATTCAAACCAGTTTTTGGCTACTTTCCTTAGAGATAAAAAATATATATCTTAATTAGTCTTCACCTTAGCAACGTTAAGTAAATAAACCTTCAGGCTCAAAGCACTCGAACAATTCGGATTACGAACTCCGCCGACCACTCCAAAGGACGGAGTCTTGGAGTTACCGAATACCGAGGTCTCAGGACTAGGTAACAAGTTACTGTTCGTGTAGGGGAAGACTGGGGAGTGGGTAACACACATTCACACAACTTGTATGCTCATACTTACGAATATTAATACACACGACTAATATGAATGAAGACGCGCTGGCCTAGTTGGTAGTGACCCTGCCTACAAAGCTTGCGGTCCTGTGTTCAAATCCCGGTAAGGGCAGATATTTTTGTGATGAGCGCGGATATTTGTTCCTGAGTCCTGGATGTTTTCTATGTGTTTAAGTATAATATATTTCTCTATATAAGTACTTACAGAATTATTGACAAGTTTTTAGAGTTTTTAGTAATTCTGTAGCTCTTTCTACCCCACTCTGGGAATAAAGGCGTGAGCTTATGTATGTATGTATGTATGTATGTATAAGTATTTATATCGTTGGTGAATATTTTGTGGTTATGTGTCAATTTGTTTACATCGTTCACAAGTTCTATTAATGGTGACTTTACGTTTTGGCAGGTAATTCAAATTATTCATACAATAATTTCCTTCATAGAAGATATTGTTAGGTAGGAATGGGAAATTTCCAAAAAATGCTTAGGCAGGCAGGACGAGGTTAAACTATGGTGGGGTCCCAAGCGTCAACTGCATCTGTGGAAAACTGTATTCTATGCCTTAGAGCCTTAAGGGATTTAAGTCCACCACTATCTTTGAGTATCGTGCAATAAAATCCAAATAAATCAATATTAATAAAACAAAAGGTAATATTTTCACCTCCACGTTTCCACACATCGTGCCGTAATACATTGTTTTAGGCGCACGGGCGCTAAATAAGCACTTTATTGCCTGACCTTGCACTACCCTACTTAAAGAAATTGCTATTTCAGTATTGCTCTCATTCCTTCTTTTATTTATACACTGAACGTCTAACTTGGATTATTTCGTGGCTAGGTTTTTGACATGTTAGCGCGGGCTTAGGTTGGTAAAGGTTCAACGAATATTTTATTAAATTATGTATGTATGAACACTAAAAGAATAAAAAAAGAAATACACAGGCAATATACCTATAACAAAAATAGTTTTGGTTTTAATGTTTAATGTTTATTTGGGCACAAACGGTACAAGTAAAGAAAAAATATAACAGAAAAACTTACATAACACATTGACCAGTGAAGTTGCCACAATTAACTAATACAGTACAGAGTAACACGTCAAAAATGTGAGTTTACATAATATTCAATTCAAGTAAAGTATTAAATTCAACAATACTGACAAAACTTAATGTTTCGCCAACGCAATTTTAAATCTAAGAAGGGAAAGACTAAATATATCTAAGTGAGAAAATGAGCTATTATAACTTTTAACAGTTCTACATAAAAATGAATTTGACGCATATTTGTTACGAGTAAGGGGAACATGAAATAGATTGCTAATACTTCGAGCATTAGTACGAGGAGTCCTAAGGCCAATTTTGCCTAGCAAATACGGGGAATCAATCTCACACGAAATAATTTTATGCAATAAAATTTGATCTCTAAGTGTACGCCGACTCTCAAGGGAAACAACATTGCCGCGGCAGAACGAACACCCCGACCGCTCAGATTTCCACTCTAGGTGTTTGATTAATTTATTTTGAAGCTTTTCAATGCAATCAATATAAATGTTATACTGAGGGTTCCAAACAGTTGACGAATATTCCAAAATCGGCCTGACTAAGGAATTGAATAGAGTTAAAATTGTGTCTGCGTTCCGAAATTCTCTTCCTATTCTTAAAATAAAACCCAGCAGTCGAAAAGCCCGACCAGTAATATAATCAATATGATTACTGAACAGCAATTTGCTATCAAGAAAAATACCCAAATCTTTTATAAGTGATGTCCTCTTTACAATTTCATTATTAATACAATAGTCATAATTTATGAGGTGTTTTTTTCTTGTAAAAGTAATGACATTACATTTACCAATGTTAAGATGCAAATGATTATCAGAACAATATTGGTAAAGCTTATCTAAATCATTTTGCAGTAAATAACAATCATTAACATCTCTGATAACTTTGAAAACTTTTTTGTCGTCAGCATAGAGTAAACAATTACTAGAACTAAAAATAGAGATGACATCATTAACAAAAATATTGAAGAATATAGGTCCCAAATGGGACCCCTGCGGAACCCCAGATGTAACCGGCACAAAACTGGAACAATATCCTTTCACTGCTACGGCCTGACTACGGTCCCGCAAATAAGACTCTACCCAGCGCAATAGGTCGCCATGAATCCCGACCGCCTCCAGTTTCTTAAGCAAAATTTTATGGGAAATTTTATCAAATGCCTTCGAGTAATCGGTGTATATAGCGTCAACTTGGAAACCCTCATCCATAGCAGTATAAACACTATCTACAAATTCACATAAATTTGTTTCAACCGACTTCTTACTTACAAAACCATGCTGCTCCGATATTATAATGGGTCTAACACAGGCGAACATATTATCATAAACAATTTTCTCTAAGAGCTTAGGAATAGTACTAAGTTTAGAGATCGGTCTATAATTTTCAATAGTATGTTTATCCCCAGCCTTAAACACACAGAAAATTAAATGTACCTATATATAACAAAAAAAAAACAAGAACTAAGGTGAAGTTATCCCTTTAAGGGATATCATCCACCTAACCATTTTGGGGAAAATAGCTTATATCAGTACCTAATGAGATAGACAAACCAGCAATGATTATAATTATGTTACAAGTAATATGGTTTTACCGAGTATCATAGACAAATGCTCGCATCCAACTCAACTTTTCTCTGTTAGGCCTAGTGGTTAACTGGCAGAGAATCCCTTAAGGCATTAATTTGCTATTTGTACTCGTACTTACTGTTTGTTTTTGTATTGTGCAATAAAGCTTAAATAAATAAAGAAATAGATGCCCTGTATTTAGGTGTGTATTTCAGCACACATTCACAATGTACAGTCACCACCCGCGAAAGTTACGCCACTTGCCACTCTTCTTAATTTAGCCGTGTACTACACTCGGGTAATATGTCAAGTCGGCTGTCAACCCAAAATGCATTACACGGTTAAATTAAGAAGAGTGGCAAGTGGCGTAACATTCGCGGGTGGTGACTGTACAGTCAAGGAAATTGCTTCCTAGACCTTTTTGGACTACGTCAAAGTTTTTTTTTATGGCATAGAGAAGACAAACGAGCACACAGGCCACCTGATGAAGTGGAAACTGTGACCCATAGACATTCGTATTCACAAGACTGCAATGCAATCCTAAGACTGCAAATGCGTTGCCAACCCTGAGGACTAAGATGGAATGCCTCTATGCTAGTAATTTCACCGGCTGTCTTATCCCCAAACCGGAACACAACAATGCGAACACTGCTGTTTAGCGGTAGTTTAATGTATAAGATGGTGGTAGCGATCCGGGCGGACCCTGCACAAGGTCCTACTCGCAAAAAGTGAAAGTGACATTGTAAATAAAATCATAAGAAGTCTCTTACGTATTTATTGATTACGTCACTATGACATAGTCCAAAATGGTATAGGAATTAATTTCCTTTACTGTACAGTCACGAGATTTCATTTGGTACCCACCTTAGGTCCAAAGTCAATCTGACATTCTACATCAATAAGGTTGAGTTTCCTAAAAGTTACAGGTGACTTGACATCTCTAATGACATTGACGACTTCAAGCATAATTTTCTTGAAATGGGTCCCAAATTAACGCTCGTGACCGTACATACGTCATTAATGTGCTTAATTTTAACCAATGGCATATTAATCCATTCCTATCGCGAGTGGGCGCGGCTTGCGTGCTCTACTCACGTGACTTGCCCACAATCCGTAGCCGGTGGGCAAAGCCCATTGTGTGCCAAGCATGGGGTAAATGGTGTTAGAGACATGTAATGGTAACCGCAGCGATATAGGCAACTGTTAGTAATAAAAAGCGGTGAAGTGCGAGGCGGACTTGTGAACCGAGGGCTCAAAAAATAGGTACTCGGTTTGTTATGAGCTTTATTATTCATTAAATATTCATGGATTTTTTTTAAAAAAATAGTTTTCAAATGTGCAGATTAAGCAATTTCATAATTTTTCAACCCCCCCATTCTAGACCCCTTTTCAAACATTCAGATATATTTTGTACTAAAACAGATGTGGGCAAGCACATTATACTACCGATATGACATGTATGACAAATTTCAAGTTGATAGCTTGTATAGTTAAACTTAAGGGGTGAGTAGGGACACAACCTAAAATGAAGCATATGTTACTAATTATAAGACTTAAATTATTTCCAATAGACGAAACGTTATTGTCAATTTAATACCTTGTTCTGATTTGTAACAAGTTATAACTTATTTTAGGTTGTGTCCCCACTTACCCCTTATTCCCTACTCACCCCGTGTTACAGACAGACACCGAAGTCTCACCATAAGGGTTCCTTTTACATCATTATGGTATGGAACCCTAAAAAATGCCATGGAGCAGGCAAACGAGCACGAAAATATCATACATACAGATGAAATAACGCATTACCAATTATAAAAAACGCTGTCCACAAATAAACAAAAATAAATACTTTGTATCAAACGAACTCCACACAACGCGGCTAACTGTACAGTAAAAGCTTTAATTAAAAATGAATGCTGTATCATTACAAGCTAAGCGCAAGTGTTTAGTACTAAATACTTAATTCGCTTTCTCGGACAGTACTTAGTCCTTAGTAGATTGCAGTGTAATGTAATAATGTCGTAGAACAAGTGCCCCAATTTCTTCCTTTGTGCTTACGAAATTCTTGTACAAGTTTGTACATTGTTTTAGAGAAGGTAAAATGTAGCTAATTTTAGTACTCGTAAGCTTGCAGTAAAACTGTGGGTTTAGTCGGTACGTAAACCTAGAGACAGAGATACATGCAGATGCTGTAGTTAAAATAAATCTACATACATACATACCGTCACTCCTTCATCCCAGAGTGGGGTAGTGAGAGTTACAGAATTACCAACAACTCTAACATATTTTTCTTTAATAAATTATTTAAATTATTGAAATAAATCTAATTTAAATTATTTAAAAATTAGGTAGGTCATAGAGAATTTGTATGACTATTTCAAATCTTAAATAAAAGTTGATTCATTCGATAACAGTTAAGAAAAATATTTTTTTAACAGCTGTAAAATTAACCATGATATAAGCCAACAATAGTAGCCTACATTGTTGCCTAGGCGCGGAAAGTAAGGGTTTTTCCGACGAGGTGGTTAGCAGGCCGAGCAATAGCGAGGCCTGCTAAAATACGAGTCAGGAAATCCTCGTTTCCGCCGCGGCATACATAATGCTTTTCTCAAACATGTGAGGAAATAACACAAAATAATACATGTTTAAAAAGCAATTAATTTAATTTAATTCACATTAATGTTTGAGCAATTTGTAAATAAAAACTTTAAAGTTTTTCCAGGAGCCAGTTCAGGTTTTAATATAGGCGGTATGGTACCTATTTCGTCGCTTTCGTAGATTGAACTAATTTTTTCTAGTAAGTATTTCGCACAACAATAATTTCTCATTTGATTTCACATAATAATATGCAGAATGAACGAATGTTACTGACTGTCAATGTTTTTAAATACTAACCATAGACATTGGAATGCAAATGCAAAAAGAAACACACGCACTGTGCTAAAAAAGCGAGCAGTTACCTCGTTTTTAGGGTTCCGTAGTCAAACTAGGAACCCTTATAGTTTCGCCATGTCCGTCCGTCCGTCCGTCCGTCCGTCCGTCCCCAGTCTAGCTCAGAGACTCATAGTACTAGAAAGCTGTAATTTGGCATGAATGTACATATTAGTCACGCCAACAAAGTGGTAAAATAAAATTTTGAAAAATATTTTTTTTTAATGCACCTCCCCTACACGTAACGTGGGGATGTCTTTTTTTTTTCTTGCCTACCCCATAGTGTGGGGTGTCGTTGGATAGGTCTTTCAAAAATATTGCGGGTTTATGGAAACAATTTTTCGATTAAGGGATCCGTTTATGAAATATTAAGCTTTAAAGCGCTATTTTTTGTTAGAGTCAAGTGTCCCCCCCCTACAGCCAAAACTACAAGTACTAAAAATCTGAAAAAAATCTTCAACGAAAGCGCATATAACGAATTTTGAAGGAAAATTATCACGGGTAAGTAGGCATGATTAGTTCCTGAGATACAGGCGATTAACGGGTTTATACCTACTAAAAATCATCTAAGACAGCGCCAAATAACTTTAAATAGAAAATTGTTTCATACATGTTGATTTTTGAGATAGTTTTTTGTGTTTGTCGTTACGGCTTCGGAACCCTACACTGAGCATGGTCCGACATGCTCTTGCCCGGTTTTATTAGTAGTTTAAAATGTATCACCCGTATTTCATGGCCGTATTTAATTTTAATTTCACTCTTGGTGATCTCTTTTAATTTCACTCTTGGTGATCTCTTTTAATTTCACTCTTGGTGATCTCTTTTAATTTCACTCTTGGTGATCTCTTTTAATTTCACTCTTGGTGATCTCTTTTAATTTCACTCTTGGTGATCTCTTTTAATTTCACTCTTGGTGATCTCTTTTAATTTCACTCTTGGTGATCTCTTTTAATTTCACTCTTGGTGATCTCTTTTAATTTCACTCTTGGTGATCTCTTTTAATTTCACTCTTGGTGATCTCTTTTACGGTTTTTTCATATTTTGTTGAGAAATGCGATTTATAAAATCCATGCGTGTATTTTTTATAGCAGTAAGAAACTGTATTGTACCAAATGAAAAACAATTCAAATAAAAGAAGAGATAAAAAGACGAATTTATTCCAATAAAGGATCACTTTCAGCAAATATTAAGGGTTACGGAGAAGAAAAGTTAACAGTGCTTGTGCATCGATCAGGCCACTATACAAATTTAACGAGAAGAACTTATTAATTAATCTCCAGGTAACTTAAATCACTACATAGTATAAAACAAATTCGCTTCACGCTGTCTGTCTGTCCCTATGTATGCGTAGATCTTTAAATCTACGCAACGGATTTTTATGCGGTTTTTTAAAAAGATAGAGTTATTCAAGAGGAAGTTTTTTATGTATAATAAACTCTGTTTTATGTACGGATGTTACAGAAAACTCACATAAACCGAAGCGAAGCGAGGGCGGGTCGCTAGTATTACAATAAAATCTACCATACCAAGTCACATATTTATATCTACATGATTACCTGCGTGTCAGTATTTTGTTCAACCGACGTCCACTGCTGGCGATTGGCCTCCCCCAAGGTTTGCTACAAGGTCCTGCGCCACTTGCATCCATCGATTTCCCACAACCTTAGCCACGTTGTTGGTCCACCTTGTCGGAGGAGATATCTTATCTTGGCAATATAGACTAAAGACCATATAATTCTTTCCATTCCGATCCGTATGCTTTCAAACGCCTTCGGCCATTCTGCGTGCGTGATTATTTGATGTTCAAACACAAAGCTGAGCGTTGAATTATACTCTGTATTATGTGTGACGCCAAACATAGCCGACGTATATTCCCTCTTAAGGGGAATTCTTTATTCTTCCCGCGCCCCACTCACATAAACCAAAGATACATTTCAACAGCCGCATAAATCGGCCTCGAGCGTTATTAAATATTCGTTAAGTCGACCCCGAATTTCAATGTGCCATTAATAATAATATTGGATACATTCGGCGTTTGTTGGAACCACATTTTACCTTGGATTTTTTATGGTGCGAGATCGCGAACGTTTTGGAATTAAACTATAGAACTAAGTGAGGACTAACGATTAAACTTATAAAAACTGTTATTTATGGTTGAAAAATATAATTATGTAGACTAAACAAATGAGTTGTTTAAGTGATAACGAGTGCAAAGAGGTCTGTTAAAAACCAGCGCTGCGTAGACGCAGTTCAACCTCACTCACAGCAACAACAATAGCAATAGAATTATATTCTATTAATAATTAATTTTGTAAAAAACAACGGAAACTAATAAGTTCTACGCTAATGACTGATTGTGTTATAAATGAACAAGTCCAATTGTTGTTTGGATAATGTCGTCAATGTTTTCGTTATCATGTTTTTTTGCCAATTTCATATTTGAAAAAAAGTACACCTGCGACGCTGAACTTACCGACGTCTCGCTTGTCGAACTTGGGCCAGCCGTTCAGCCTAATTAACAGAACAAAAACAATCCTACATACATACATACATACATACATACCTACATACATCGGAATTCGGAAGTCGGGTAATAAATGATCATCATAACTGACACATTCCAATTGCGCACAATTTAAGATAAGATATTATATCGTTACTACTGTAAAAAAACGTAAGTCAAGAAATATGGGATAAGAGGTGTTTTCAAAGTAATGACGAATGTCTTGTAACTACAATGCGATCCTGTCTCACGTTCGCCGATCATCTCCGAACGTCCCCGACGGTCCCCGAACGTTCGCCGCTCGCGTCAACCAAAATGGCCGCGATATTAAGTGGCCATAAATCGCGCTGGAGATGATTCCCGCGGTTTCACTTTTAGCGTTTTGCGTATTATTTTTACGTTCGCCATCTCCGTGAAACGTTTCGGTAATTACATTTGTTATTTATTGTACTCGTAATAGACGGCGGTAATGTAATGGAGTGACCTAGTTTTGCAAGTTTTTGCGGGATAATGTTTGGCAAAATCCAAAAAATACATTGTAGTTGGCTTCGATGTGATTTTCTTCTTGGCATTGTTAGTTGATGTGAAAAAAGAGCCAAGTTTAAGCTTAATTTCATTAAGTAGTAACAATTTTATTGTAATACTACAATACAATCGTATCTACAATTCAAAGTTAAAAACTAAACTTATTTTAATTAAAATAAAACTAAGCTACTGAAAAATTAAAGATTAAAATAAAAATCACCACTACAAAAAGAATACCCCCTCTAGCAGGTCCGCGCGCGGCATAGTCCCTATAACACTGGCTGCATTACCTCTCTGGATAGCTAGCCCAATCCTTTGGGAGAGGTAAGAACCAGCTCTAGGATCTCCGGAGGCGTCTATGAGCCGGGATGATAGGGCCTTTATAAAACTTTTCATATCGGCTGACCAAGGTCCCATAGTCTCTACTGCAAGCGCCATAAATTCGTAATTATTTAATAAAGATGAATATTTGCGGCGCTTGATGGTTTGGGCCTGATCAGCTGCTGCACCGGCTCGATTACGGGTTGACTGTACGTGGGACAGGGCGAATGTGTCAACACATGTCGCGTCCCACACCAGTGCCCTACCCAGTTTCCACGGCACTAAAGTAGCTCCGTCTGGTCGCTTGCCATCGTCTCTATGCAAACCTGCTGGATCCAGGACAGCTGGTACAGAGGCAGTGGCAAGCGAACGACGGATCAGATCATTAATTGTGCCGTGGCGGTACAAACGGCCGGCACTTCTAGAGCATGAAAGGCCATGTCGACCCAGCTCACTCACTCCCTTCCCGCACGAGCAAGTATGAGGTTCACATATTCTAGCTCCAAGCCGCAAGCTTATTGCAATGCGCAAGCAGCTTGGGTCTAAGACTGTGCCTATATTGCGGGAAGGAAGAGCATTGAGCCAGTGACCTGATTCGCCTGCTGAGACAGCGAGGAGACGGGCACGATCCGTATCATCAGGACTATTTTGTATGAGAGATTCATGAATTGATACGAGGCGAGGTGTATCCCATGCTCTTTGGATATGCCTCTTGACTGGCATATCCACTCCTGGACACGACTCACACCAAGCGTCCCTGGCCTCCACCAGGTTGGCAATCTCAACGTCAAGTATCTGTGGAATATTTAAGATAATACTGACGAGAGGCAACGAACCATAAGCGGAGGACAGGAAAGCAGGTAGTGCCACGCTAGATGAGCATCGAATACCAAGTCCGCCAAAACGAATTGGGAGAACCGCTTGAGTCCAAGGTCTTAAGCTAAAATGAATGTTTAATAATTTTGACAGAGTTGATTGAAGGGTAATATCTATAGAAGCCATGATGTCTGGGAATTTCCAAATTGGGCAACTCCGTAACAAATACATGAATTTTGGAGTGAAAAGACAAAACCGAATAATAAAAAGCGCCATGTGGGGGTTTATTTCGTATAAAAGGTTAGAAGTACTTTTAAACAGATTTAATTTACAATTTATAATGGGATTGATTGCTTCGTCAAAAATTGGTGAACCTAAAAGTGTTAAAGATGAATTTGAATGGACCGAAATGTTTGGTGAAGCTACATTAAACTTAGTGACGAAGTCAATTTTTTTTTCCAAAGAAATGTGATCAGGAATATAAATTTCGCACTTAGTAAAGTTTAATGAGAGGCCTATATTAGAAAATTTTGTGATGATCGTTTGCAGGTCTTGTAGTACAGTTGACGCGTCCCCGCCAAGGGAACCGTCATCAAGGTACCATAAATTGAATTTAGAATTGAGATCAGAAATAATTGGATGAATGACTAAGCTAAAAATTACGGGCCCAAGCGGGTCTCCCTGTTGGCAACCCATGCATGAAGATATGATTTTGTCACCGAAAAGTAATTTTGAAGGTGCCCCATAGCATTGCCACAAATAGCTGTATAATTCTGGAACTTCTTTTTTGACAGCAGCTAGAAGGGCACCACGATTGACCGAATTATTTAAATAATTTCTCCTTTATTTTTTTTAGTTTAATAAAATTATTGGTGTATCCTTAAAAATTCTAATTTTAAGCATTTTAAGGAAACAGCTAATATAATTCACTCACCGGCGGCGGCTCCGTGTTTCTTTCATACAAATATTAACAAATATAACTTCTAAAATATATATCTTGTGTAGAATCTATATTATATCTTAAAACACTACAAACTGCATCAACTTGACAGTTATATGAACAGAAAATGGGTGTACCAAAATGTTTGTATGTAACTTAAATTTAAATTTAAGCTTGGTATCTTAAGATACAGGTTTAAACAAGTTTAGAAGACCACACTGACATCTATTAATCGTTTTAATTTTATAGACGCGGAAATACACTCCATTGTTAACATTATACTATCTTTAATGTACTTACTTTAGTCACTCTTTGTCCAGAAATTTCCCACAAAGATAACTTATCTAAATTCAAGATAATTTATCACTTTATATCTTCTGGGAATCCTAACTTTATAGGTTTCTTGACTTGCCTAAAACTCAGACTTGTATATTTATTATTAGATAGAGAAAGCCAGAGAGAATATTATGTAATCATAATCACTTAGGGTCTGTTGTTTGATCAGTAGTTAAACTAAATAATTGTTAAAATTTGAAAAATAAATTAGAATGTTAGTTTAACTACTGATCAAACAACAGGGCCTAAGATCTAATAAAACTATATTTTTTTTAATCTACTTTGGAAACCCCTAAACCACCAATCATGATGTGGAGGATTTTTGCCATTTCCAGTGATTGTGTATACGGATTGTGACAATTTTTAGGGCGTGGAAATAACCTCAAAATGACAACTGTGCAAAAATATACAAAAAATAATTTAATTTCGTGAAACACGATTAATGATTACGCATATGAATCTATTTAGTTACATAAAGATGAATTCATTTTATTATGCACTAGTGACCCGCCCTCGCTTCGCTTCGGTTAATGTGAGTTTTCACTCCCGTACATAAAACAGAATTTATTATTACATAAAAACCTTCCTCTTGAATCACTCTATCTATTAAAAAAACCGTATCAAAATCCGTGGCGTAGTTTTGAAGATCTAAGCATACATAGGGACAGACAGACAAAGGGAAGTGATTTTATTTTATACTATGTTGTGACCAATCAGTTTCAAAATAGTTTTCAAGTTTGAATTTTAAAGCGTCACTACACAAAAAAAAATACTATTTACTTGACAGTAATGTAGCCAAATTAAAAACAATACCATAACATATCAAAGGCAATATGATTGTACTGACTAGAATACAGTACGAGCACGTTAACAGATCTGTGCCTCCTGTGACAAGTGATACAACTCGAAAAACACGATTTTTCAGGAGAGCGAAAACAAGTTTAAAAAAAATACTGCTTCTAAACGAATAGATTTTTTTGAAAATTGCTACCGATTTTTATAACATAATAATATCACTTTATTAACTGGTTTGACAAAAATAATTATACTAGTTATAGATTTTGAGATATTCAAAGAAACGTCCATAATGTATCATTTTACATTTCAGATTGATTTATTTAACCCGTGTAAGATGATACAACTCGAATTGTATTATTTAACACAAAAAAGTGTAATCAAGGAGCTCTGGTGATGACTGATACAACTTTTTTTTGAAACCTTCATTTTTCTCTTATTTCTTGAGTTAGAGGCCTAACCTGTATACACAAGTTGTAGGGAATTAAATTAGTAATATTTCTTAAAACAAACGGACAAAATATAAGGATTTTTTGTGAGTTGCATCATTTATCACAAAATAAAAACGTAATTTAAACCGTGACTAATGTTACATATCGAGTTATTCTTGGGTCTGATTACGAATAAACTTGTGTCAAATAATACAAGTAAGTAATTGATTAAAACAAATAATAGCAATCATGATATCTTTGTACTAAACATGATGACATTAAATCACTGGGTAAACAAATTAACTTACACTCTTTAATTTCAAAGCAACATTACGATGTTGCAACCATACAGTAGGTAAATTTAAACTGTGCAGATTGTCATTCAAAACAAAAACTATATAGACACCTACACAACAAATCAAATAATAATTCTCAATAATCGCCTACAAAACATGAAAATAATGATAACTAAACCTCAGCTAGGTAAGAAATAAAGTAATTTAAATTAAGCTCGCCGTCAGTCGAAGTAGGAAGTACGAGTAAGTAGTTAAGTGACATAGCGCATGGTCCACCTGAATTACATACTGAATTTGATACAATAATTTAAGTCACCACAGAACAGTAGCATTTACTAACCTGCCACTTCACAAAATAAAACACGTTGGTTGGTAAATACCTGTTTCTCTCCAACGAGAGATTTTTACCGTTTTTATCTTGTCATAATATTTTACACAAATAACTAGTAAGCGACACACATGTAGATCATAATATATCGCAACCGTAAGAGGATATTAACATTTATTAAATTACCTACAATAGAAATCATACTTACGCGTCGGTTCATGGCAACACAGCGAGCGTGCGCTCCCACCCTCGATGACGTAGAGACACTATGGCCATTAGTTATGTAGAAAGACACCAGACTATTTTTTTCGGAAAATGAGTTAGCTATGCCATCGTAAACTAGATTGTTTAACCTACGTTATGTTGAAAGGGACTTATTTAACCACGCCAATTCATTGAATTATACCATTATGTATAAAACCGCCAATAACGATATGTGGGTTCTATAATGTCGAAAGCCGCCAAAGTACTTGATTTTGTCTATTTTGTCCGTTAAAAGATGATATTTTTAATCTGCAAAACACAGCCAATCTTCTATTAGTCGATTAGTCGGAATACAAACAAATGTACTTATCAAGTGAGCACATTCATGTAAGTAAACTACTTACAACGACTAGGCAGATAGTCGCTTTGAGCAATTTTTGTTTTTCGTTCTACCTCATGTTTGGTAGTTTTCGCAGTGATGTTTTTATAACCTTTGATAAAATAAAAATAATTTAAATGAGTGTTTTACTTATTACCTACAATCAGCATTTAGCTCTTTCTATATAAATACTACAATCTTGTATTTATAATGAGCATGAGACAACTAGAGTAATATAGCATATAGCTCTTTATAAAAATACAAGAATGCAATATTGTAATCAGTTAAGTCGGTTAAAGAAATGGTTTATTAAAATTACGATCGGAAGCAGGATAGCAAATATTAGTTCTATATAAAACGTCCAACTACATTGTTTTTTAAAAAACCTATGAATACTCCAAAAAACAAGAATGCGATTTTGTAATCAGCATAAGTCAGCTAAAAAAATTGTCGCTTTCATTGAATGACGATCGAAAGCAGGATATCAAATATTAGTTCTATAGCCTACGAATAGGTACTCCAAAAACTAAAAGAAAGTGTAACACGCTTGTATCAACCGTTAATAAAATAAATAATACCTATCTATATTTTTTTTGTAGTGGCGCCAAAACAAATCTAAGCGAGACAACTTTTGTAAAAAAAATCACTTGAACACTACTTATTATGTCAATATAAATTGTGTAACTTTATGACCTGTTTTTGTGGCAATAACGAACAAATCACACAAGTGTTTAGTATTTATCACCCACTTGGCGTTTGCATATTTTTTGTGCTTAAAGTTGCGTGTGAAAAGAATGTTTGGCTGGACTTAACTCTGATTGGTTAATTAGGATAGCGTCAGTTGTAAGAAGTAGGGATGATTTGAAACTTGGGAAACATAGATGATATAGACTGGGTAGTTACCCCCGGGACGCGAACCTGAGACATCGAGAGTTGTATCGTAACGCATACGGTTAAACCTAAGTCTCACTTTTTTTTGTTAAATGTTTAAAACTAGATTCAGTGTTTTAGTTTTGTGAAAAGAGTACTTATGGACATTTAAGTTTAAAGACAATTTGTGTTTGTGGTTAGAATATTTTATTTAGTCGAGATAGATAAGTATTTCGATTTAGTTTCATTAATGTCATTAGTTAAATGTGTCTATTATGTAAGTTTTAATTTTATGTATTTACAGTATTAGGGGCGAATGATTTTTTAGTATTTTGTGTCTTTTGATATTACTTGTAGGGTCAGTAGTTTCTACAAGTCGTCTAAACAATTAGTTATCAAGGGAAGGTTTACGTTAGGTATCATTTAATCTCATCTTGTGGATAAATTAGATTAGGTAAATAGAATAGGTATTACTAACTTTTTTTTATGCTTGCTTAATTTATTATGAGCTTTGTTATTTCAGACTTTATGAAATAGAGGGAAGAGCAGTCCTATCTCACTCATTATCTTTAATCTGCTTTACCTTTGTTTTATTGAGTGTGATGTAGCGCTTTATTAAATAAGTTCTTGTTCCATGTTTGTGACGAGCTAAGGATTATTAACAAAAAACTATTTTTGTGGTTAACTATACATTCATTTAATCTAAACCCTTACAAGCATCACACGTGGGATCAGCCCAGATAGCGGCTTGAACGTCTTGCGAGTCTGGTTGTCTAATTCCACTGCAAGCTCTAGGAATTCATCTTTTGCCATTTCATTTCTTTACCACTATTTAAATTCAATCCACTTGCATTAGCTAACACACTGATAACGTCACACCACTACACGGGCACTAGGTATTCACTCAAGACCTGGGTCATTTAGGTGTTTATAACCTTTACGAGTAGCCCTGAGGTACAGGCTATAAACAATTCCCGGGCTAACTGCCTAGTGTGAAGTTTGGTCAATATTGTAACCTTTGTTATGGGGTTAACTTCAGTAATTGTTAAACTCATCTCAATGATATTCAGACTATCTTGAACACGCCGACAACACCCCCTAGTCGTCGTCACAAACCGCGGCTGCGTAATTCGGATTAGGGACGCGTAAAATCATAGTTTTAAGAGCATAGTATAAACATAATTGCATGAGCGTGCTTAAATATATTTATACTGGGTAATTTACTTAGGAATTTAGGTAGCGATAGCATGACCGGTAGTGTTAGTGAGATCAGACCCCATCCAAAGTGTTCCAATTTGATTTTAATTTTCTTGTTCAATTAATTATTCCAATTACTTAAAGAAGTAAATTTGAAGTTAAGGTCATTGAAGTTCTTGCTTTATACGATCTCGTAACCCGGTTGGGGTTAGGTAGCCAAATATTATATTATATTACATATACATACAGGGAGGGAATATTATTTTATTTTATAACTATTTGGAAGTGAATTCAAATAATACGCATACGGAGGCCCCCACGAGCTGAGCAGTAGCGGAGAGTTATTCGATACTACAATTCCTGGGTGTACAGGTGTCTAGGCAGATTCTCGGTGAGTCGTTTCCATTTTATAACTTCCGTTTGTTTATTTTGTGTTATCTTGATTGTATTGTTTCTGTGTTTATAGCTTGTTTATTGATTAAAATAGTTAAGGTTAATTCTGGTTATAACATTCTTTTTTTACACAACGTAGAGGGTCCTAATTTAGTTATATTTTAAAAAATCTAGACGATCACATGATTTGAATTTTGGCCAATCTAATTAATTACACAACGTAGGAAATTTTATTCGATTCTGTTAAGCCTCGGGTAGGAGTGTTACAGTTGATGCCGTGTGACCAGGATATAAGTCATTCAAATTTGAATAAGTTTTATTCAAATACTTATTTAAAAGAACTCGGGTTACTATGACTTAAAAAGGTTGTTTTGATAGTTTTAACAGCCTAATGAGAATTATTTTATCACTTGTTAGAAAATTTATAACGGTAGTGAGCATTTCTATTAGGAACTGTTAATAAAGAACAGTCTAATGAGGATTATCTTATCACTTGTTAGAAAATTATAACGGTAGTGAGCATTTCTAGTAGGAATTGCTAATAAAGGTACTTTATGACTCATTAGAGTTGTGGGTTCGATTCTCATTCGTGGTTGATGTATGAGACGTTTTATCTAAGTTACATATTTCTAATTAGGTGTATGTTATAATCGTAGGTTCGATTCCTACGAAGATGCTTGTTGAATGAAAATAAATGAAAGCTTTGTTAGTCAGAGATTTATCGTGCTACAATCAAGTTGTAATTGTAGGTTCGACTCCTGCAAAAATATAAATAGTTCATTTATGTAGTTATTAGGTACTTAGTTGGAGTTATTGAAGGTTTTAATCGTGGGTTCGATTTCCTGCGTAATAATTTAGTTCGGGGCTATTTTTGCTTTTAGTATGTATTAGATTAGGGGCGCAAATCTGGAATAATTTTAATAATTATTTAGAGCTTGTGTTTTGAATACGGTTTCGATTACCGTAAATTATGCAACTGGCGTGACAAGTATATGAAATTAAAACTATAAAGAGAGTGTCTTATAAGTTTTTCTTATTGATGTTAGAATTAAAACATAACTTCAACATCTTGTGTGTTGCAAATTTAATTGTTAAGTACTATATTGATATTTTTATAGCTAGGGGCGTCGTTTTTGAAAAATATGAAACGATATAGTGATACCATTGCAGGGTTGTCACGGATTCGATTTCCGTGCATTATTTTTATTGTTGGTGCAATCAAGGTTATAATAAAAGTGCATGAACATAGCGCAAAATATAGTTCCCATGTTAAAGAACTCTGAATAACTTAACAGTTATCTAATGTGCGTTAAAGTTGATTGCTAATTTGTCGTTTTTAAATGAATGTTGTGGTATGTGGGTTATATTTAGCTAAAATTAATGGTATTAAAAGCCTACAAAAAAAAAAAAAAAACACGGATTCGATTTCTGTGAATTATTTAGTTGGTAAAAGGAAAAATGTATGGAGTGGGAGTGCTATTTACAAAAGTACTAAATTACCGTATTAAATTATATTTATACTTAAAGTAGTGACATGCTAGTTCGATTGCAGAGTAAGTTTTTTTTATTATTTGACTGTTGTTTGCAAATTGTTATTTTTAATATTTGACCTGTCTTATCTTTGCAACGGTACTCAATCAGGGCACCTTAAGTTGATAAATGTGTAAGTATGTTTGTTCGTCTGTCATAAGTATGTGTACTAAGTATGTTTGTATAGGGATGCAAAAACATAAAAAAAAAAAAAAAAAACTTGAATAGTAAAAAGGTAGTTTTGACATTCGTTTAAATAGTAATTTAAAAAAAAGTTAGTTTCATTAAGTACCTACTGACATTATAGCGAGAATATTTGCGAGTGTCGTTAAGAATATCAACCAACATTACTCAGAGCTAGGGGCGTGAAATTAAATAATTAAATATAAATAATAAAATACAACATTTTAAATTAAAGATAGGTAAACTTATTTTTATATTATTAAATAAATAGTAAGGATATCTTATTGTTGATTTCTCAAAATTTAACACTCTTCTAGCGCTTAATTTCTCAAAATCAAAGGGGCGAACTGTAACACGCTTGTATCAACCGTTAATAAAATAAATAATACCTATCTATATTTTTTTTGTAGTGGCGCCAAAACAAATCTAAGCGAGACAACTTTTGTAAAAAAAATCACTTGAACACTACTTATTATGTCAATATAAATTGTGTAACTTTATGACCTGTTTTTGTGGCAATAACGAACAAATCACACAAGTGTTTAGTATTTATCACCCACTTGGCGTTTGCATATTTTTTGTGCTTAAAGTTGCGTGTGAAAAGAATGTTTGGCTGGACTTAACTCTGATTGGTTAATTAGGATAGCGTCAGTTGTAAGAAGTAGGGATGATTTGAAACTTGGGAAACATAGATGATATAGACTGGGTAGTTACCCCCGGGACGCGAACCTGAGACATCGAGAGTTGTATCGTAACGCATACGGTTAAACCTAAGTCTCACTTTTTTTTGTTAAATGTTTAAAACTAGATTCAGTGTTTTAGTTTTGTGAAAAGAGTACTTATGGACATTTAAGTTTAAAGACAATTTGTGTTTGTGGTTAGAATATTTTATTTAGTCGAGATAGATAAGTATTTCGATTTAGTTTCATTAATGTCATTAGTTAAATGTGTCTATTATGTAAGTTTTAATTTTATGTATTTACAGTATTAGGGGCGAATGATTTTTTAGTATTTTGTGTCTTTTGATATTACTTGTAGGGTCAGTAGTTTCTACAAGTCGTCTAAACAATTAGTTATCAAGGGAAGGTTTACGTTAGGTATCATTTAATCTCATCTTGTGGATAAATTAGATTAGGTAAATAGAATAGGTATTACTAACTTTTTTTTATGCTTGCTTAATTTATTATGAGCTTTGTTATTTCAGACTTTATGAAATAGAGGGAAGAGCAGTCCTATCTCACTCATTATCTTTAATCTGCTTTACCTTTGTTTTATTGAGTGTGATGTAGCGCTTTATTAAATAAGTTCTTGTTCCATGTTTGTGACGAGCTAAGGATTATTAACAAAAAACTATTTTTGTGGTTAACTATACATTCATTTAATCTAAACCCTTACAAGCATCACACGTGGGATCAGCCCAGATAGCGGCTTGAACGTCTTGCGAGTCTGGTTGTCTAATTCCACTGCAAGCTCTAGGAATTCATCTTTTGCCATTTCATTTCTTTACCACTATTTAAATTCAATCCACTTGCATTAGCTAACACACTGATAACGTCACACCACTACACGGGCACTAGGTATTCACTCAAGACCTGGGTCATTTAGGTGTTTATAACCTTTACGAGTAGCCCTGAGGTACAGGCTATAAACAATTCCCGGGCTAACTGCCTAGTGTGAAGTTTGGTCAATATTGTAACCTTTGTTATGGGGTTAACTTCAGTAATTGTTAAACTCATCTCAATGATATTCAGACTATCTTGAACACGCCGACAACACCCCCTAGTCGTCGTCACAAACCGCGGCTGCGTAATTCGGATTAGGGACGCGTAAAATCATAGTTTTAAGAGCATAGTATAAACATAATTGCATGAGCGTGCTTAAATATATTTATACTGGGTAATTTACTTAGGAATTTAGGTAGCGATAGCATGACCGGTAGTGTTAGTGAGATCAGACCCCATCCAAAGTGTTCCAATTTGATTTTAATTTTCTTGTTCAATTAATTATTCCAATTACTTAAAGAAGTAAATTTGAAGTTAAGGTCATTGAAGTTCTTGCTTTATACGATCTCGTAACCCGGTTGGGGTTAGGTAGCCAAATATTATATTATATTACATATACATACAGGTAGGGAATATTATTTTATTTTATAACTATTTGGAAGTGAATTCAAATAATACGCATACGGAGGCCCCCACGAGCTGAGCAGTAGCGGAGAGTTATTCGATACTACAATTCCTGGGTGTACAGGTGTCTAGGCAGATTCTCGGTGAGTCGTTTCCATTTTATAACTTCCGTTTGTTTATTTTGTGTTATCTTGATTGTATTGTTTCTGTGTTTATAGCTTGTTTATTGATTAAAATAGTTAAGGTTAATTCTGGTTATAACATTCTTTTTTTACACAACGTAGAGGGTCCTAATTTAGTTATATTTTAAAAAATCTAGACGATCACATGATTTGAATTTTGGCCAATCTAATTAATTACACAACGTAGGAAATTTTATTCGATTCTGTTAAGCCTCGGGTAGGAGTGTTACAAAAGCAATATCGTAATCAGCATAAATCAGCATAATAATGCTCGCTTTCATTGAATTACGATCGACAGCAATATTGCAAATATTAGTTGCATAGAAAACGTCCTACTACATTGTTTTTTTTAAAAACCTACGAATACTCCAGTTAATTTGTATAACATAATGTGCTTAATAAAGTACATCATACTATGTTCTATCAATTTGGGTTATTTATGTTTAAGAAAACATACTAGATAGTATAGATAAATTATTATTTTTACCTAACAACGGCTATATCTCGAAACCGGATATTTGTTATTGGTCTCTTTTTGCATAACTATTAAAGATAAACTATTTTATTCTTAACCTTTACAACACTCTGTCACAACAAAGTAATATTAGTAGACCTTACGATTTACATATTACACTTTTTTATGACACGGTTCTATGGTAAGTATCAATAAATTTGTTTAGATTATATATTTAAGATATATTTCTCTATTTAAGTATTTAATTTATCGTTGTCTAGTACCCAAAGTATAAGCCTAGCGCTTAGTTTGGGACTAGCTCAGTTGGTGTGAGATTGTCCCCGTATGCTTATTTTATTATTTTATAGTAATTGTATCACTGTGCATCAAACTTTATAGGTTCTAAATGGTCGTAATATTCTCACATTTTTGATACAACTGACTTATACATTTGCAAAGATTAGGAAATATTTGAAGACATTTGATATAACTCGAGTTGTATCAATTAACACATACCAATTGAAGCAAATATAGGGTTAATTTTTGATCTAACTCAAGTTGTATCTCTCAAAATACGCAAAACTCTGGTGATAAATGATATAACTCGAGTTATATCAAAAGACACAGACATTTTTAAAGACATAAAAACCGTGATTAATAATACATTTTTAGATATATCATGAGGCACGAAAAAAAATATATAGTTATGGTTTTTTGAAGTGTTTTAACTAGAGAAATATCATTAAACACGGAAAATGGGAAAAAAAAGGGTCAATTGTATCATTTTACACGAAAGTATCTTGGAAACTAGAAGGCCTAGGAACACGGGAGTTGGAGCAAACGATGCGTTATTTTTTTTTAAGTTGTTTCATGAAAGAACACGTTGACTGCTACAACTCAAGTTGTATCACTTGTCACAGGAGGCACAGAGATGTCTTACTCGTATGTTATGAAAAAAAACTATTCATAAAATGAAATGAAATGAATGAAATGAAATGAAAATATTTTATTTCAGACAAAGAATATCCATAATCATCATATCACATAAAGTTAGTAACATAGACTTATAAACAAAGTTAGTAAAATTTAAAATGTTCGTTAGGGTTTACGTGGATGGACATCCAATGTGGAAATACTGCGAAATATTTATTGTTCATGTTAGTAGTAACTGCTACGGCGTAGCACGCGTAGCGACTGCGACACGTAGCACTTTCAACAAAGTGGAAAGTCAACGGGTCAATGTCAAGTTGCTATACAAATTTTTTACAAGCTTTTATTTAACTTGCAATGTATGTATGTGTTTATGTATGTATGTAAGGGTCAAATCTTGCAAGTTAAATTTGACCCACTTCCCGGATTCCGATGAAGCTGAAAATTAGCATACGCCTTTAGTTCTCATGACAACACAATCTGATCTGATGATGGAGACTCAGGGTGGCCATAGGAACTCCAAAATTACACACATGATAAACCCGTCGTGTTAGGGCTGCCAAAAAAAAGTATATGATTTGTAGTTTTTCGAGATATTTTATTGCGTGTGTAGTAACGCGGCTTCGGAACCCTACAAAGCTCTTGCACGGTTTTTAAATTCAGTAATATGACTTTATACATTAAGTATAACGTAGTTTAAAATTTATAACACACTCGTCGCCCACCGCCCACGGCTGCAATATAAATTATAGCAGAAACGTGTTACGTGTGAATTTTTTTCCAACTTTTTGACAAATAGGTATATTCAACTTGTCTGACCTACCCTTACTGTTGCTAGGTGAAGGGCAGAAAGGGCAGAGTTTATTTAGACTTAGATTTATAAAAAACTTTTCTCTTAATAGTTTTTGCGACACATTTGCTGAAAAAGTGACCATTATTGCAGTGTTTTTACGGTCATAATGCAGTATTTTACTTTACATCATATGAAAACAACAGAAAGATTCACCAACGCTCTTGCACATGGCCTTTATTGTTACTATTTGTTACTAACTTGGCTACGATTACTGTCATGTAAATAAGAGCTATCGTTATCTTGACAATACGATTAGAAGTTAAAAGCAATATTGTTTAACCCATACAATAGAAGCCCAAGTCACCTACGCTCTTGAAGATCTTTGTTTCGTAAATAGATGAATACTTTGAGCAAGATTTTTTTTCTTTCTATTTAGTAAGTAACGTATTTGGTACTTAAATTTGCTAGCACATTGACATTGACATTGACTTTCGTATCGTTATCTAGTACGTTAAGTTATATGTATACATAAACGACGTATGAAAACGTAAGTTTAGGGGATCGTGCTAACACAAATAGAAGATTGTTAAAAAAAGCACTTGTAAACTTGTTTGGGGTTGAAAGACACCTAATTGCACTCAAGACATTTCCAGAGTGTGAAATAAATGCTGACTAACCATAGTTAAACACTACTCTTCATGTCAACTATGTGGAAACTTATAAAAATAAGACGACTCGTAAGTATAGTTTTACCAAACTGACAGATTTTAGAATGGCTCAATATAGGCATAGTTTTTTTTATATTCTTATACAGAGCCTATATAAGTTTCTGCTACTGCACAGGGCCTCTATTCCCGGCGGTAAAAACCATATGGTAATTGACCTGTTACGGTATTGTTTTGACGTCAGCCGCCATTACTGTCAAGGAAATAAGAGCTATCAAAACGTTGACAAAGACGATAACAGATCAAAGACGATAAGGTTTTTAGCGCCTATAATACCGGCCCAGGTACACTGAGTTAATTCTTTTTTTAAATTACAATACTTCCCTAGGGTTGACATCATGTTGATATGCATAATTTTGAACCCTCTTCTTAGATAAACAAAGGCCTACTATCAAAATAAATTCAAACTTAGTAGTGACCGTGGCCGGTAGTATGGAGTGAATCTACCAGCGCTTCGGACTAGACCATCATTGCGGAGAAGCGCTTCAAGAAACTTCTACGTATTACATTTTCGAAAAGTAAAAGCGATACGTGACGTATGACGAAAACGTTCATGCTAGAGCTGCAGAACTTCCCTAGCATAACTAAACTAAAGACCTGATGGATATTATTTGATGGGAAGAAATTGGACCCTCACGAGCTCTACTCATGTTCCGTAGCCCGTCGTAAACGAACTTACAGACAAACATGAGCGTACGCTCGCTCGCATCAAACTTGGTAAGAGCAACTAAGCACTTCGGCCAGTCTGCCCGGAGCGCAGAATACAGATGCAAAGAGATCTCTTGATAAGAAAACGCTACTGTCCGAATTGTGGAATTTCAATTCAAAGAATGGGTTGCCATTTGTTAAAGCACAATTGCAATGTATGTATGTGTATGTATGTATGTATGTAAGGGTTGTTGGAAGTTAAATTTGACCCACTTTCCGGTTTCCGATGAAGCTGAAAATTTGCATACGCCTTTAATTCTGATGACAATACAATAATATAGTATCATCGAGCTGATCTGATGATGGAGACTCAGGGTGGCCATAGGAATTCCAAAATTACACATGATAAACCCGTCGTGTTAGCACCGCCAAAAATGGGTTGCCATTTGTTAAAGCACAATTACATTGCTAGTTTGTGTTTGCCAAGCTAGTTTCAAACTAATGTGGTCTTTACGTTAGCCACACGTTTCTCAAACGGATTCGATTAGCGAACGTCCTCGTCTTTACACTAGTCGCTGCATTCGTCGCATGCGGGGCCTAATGCGGTGTAGGGACGCCGTGTACAGTCAACCAATTTGATTTCTAGGCCGCTTTGGACTATGTTAAAGTGACGTCAACCAAAACGTAAGAGACTCCCTATGATTTGGTTTACAACGTCACGTTGACAAAGTCCATAGTGGCCTAGGAATCAAATTGGTTGACTGTACACACGACGTCGTTCTCATAATAAGGCGATCGCAGCTGTCACAACAAAATACGACTGACTACTGTCGTCTTTACACTGTTGCAGTCGCCGGTTGTTACACGCAGCGAACATCATAATATTATTTTCCCTTTAGTCTTTATTGTGTAAAAATGACACATATTAAGGCATTATTCTTTGCGTTTTTGAACTTGTCTTGGCCCATTTGACTATATATTTCTCTATATTTATTTTATATTTTACAGCTTTAACAACCGAATAATACGAAAGTATATACATATATGGTGCACTCTTTGTCTAAGAAATATTATAGGTATATATGCAAACACTTTCTTGCATATTAATTTATATCCAACTGTTACATGGAAAGGAAGCATTCCTCAATAACTTTTTTATGCTGAGGAGAGAGGATACCAAAATATGTTAAGTGATCACCTCTACCCATGAATACCTACAACACCAGGAAAAAAATGCAGGTGCTTAACAAAAAAGTACTCATACTCTCTCAACGAACGAACTTACAATTGCACCTATCGATAAATCAGCATTTAATCAAATTTTATATTAAAAAATCCTTGGTAGTTTTAAAAACGCAGCGTCAACATTCCAAGTGCCCTCGCTGCTAAGTATTCTGTGCCCCGTCAACTTAATATCGTTGGCTAGGGCTTCCAAACTGCTATTGGTACTGTTGTTATTATTAGAGACGGAGTTTGTGGCGCAATATGATGTCGCGAAACTTCCGACAACAGGTAGAGGATTGAAGTTATCTCGAGTCTTAACAAGATAACATATAAGTTCCAGGAAGATTTCGTACACTGAAACTTATAGAAATGCCTTACGGCTGTATTTCGTTTTATTTTATAAGTAGCGACCCGCCCTCGCTTCGCTTCGGTTTATGTGAGTATGATATATAACCTATAGCCTTCCTCGTTAAATGGGATATCAAACACTGAAAGATTTTTTCAAATCGCACCATTAGCTCCTGAGATTAGTGCGTTCAAGCAAACAAACAAACAAACAAACTCTTCAGCTTTATAATATTAGTATAGATTAAGGTAGGTTAGTCACAACGTCTTCTTTCATTGGCTTTAAATAAGAATGTAAAAGGCACATTTACAGTCTTAGGATGGCGGTCTTGAGGTAATAGTCTTGAAAATGCAAATATCTATGAGTCTTAGATTTCACTCACCTATAAATAGGCTATAAATAAGATCCTGTCAAAAAAAACATTTTTGGGACAAGCTTTTGTTACCGTCTGCATTTTGTTTACAAACGCAGTCGTCATCTAATCGTCAAGACAATTCTAACAAGCCCTAACACAACGGGTTTATCATATGTAATTTAGGAGTTCCTATGGTCACCCTACGTCTCCATAATCAGACCAGCTCGATGGTACTATATTATTGTATTGTCATCAGAACTAAAGGCGTAGGTATGCAAATTTACAGCTTCATTGGAGAACGGAAAGTGGGTCAAATCTAATTTGCAAGATTTTAATCTGTGGTAAACGATGTTGAGCACAAACCTACTAACCTATTATTTTTAAAAACTTTAGTATTCTTCTTTGATGTGATTGTTTGTTTTCCTCAAAAATGAAAAAATAGATTTGACCCTTACATACATACATACATACATAGCAAGTTAAAAAAAAGCTTGTAAAAAACGAACACAGCGTAGTAAAGTCTAGAACAAAGTAACTAATACTTACCCGGTCAAAATAACTATAATTTATGACACCTATTAAACAAAGAAAGATTGCGCTAAGAGCGTATGCTCAGTACATCGTTAATAATCATTTGCGAGGAAGCTATTAATATTATTTTACTTCTAAGGAATAAGGCAAGGGTCACAATGTCGGTCAGCACGACGAGCAAAGCGAGTGCTTTACGGGGTGAAAGTATAAATAGTACAGTCACGAGATTAAATTTGGTACCCACCTTAAATCCAAATTCCATCTGTCATCCTGCAACAATAAGCTTGAGTTTCCTAAAAGTGACAGATGACTGACTGAACGAAATGACGACTTCAAGCATATTTTTCTTGAAATGGGTCCCAAATTAACGCTCGTGACTGTAGGTACAGCTGTACCTACAGCTTGGAAAATTCTGTTAATATAAATAAATATAGTTGTGTAAAACGCAATAGCTAACTTATCTTATTTGTTCACAACAATGTTGAAAAAAAATGTTAATAAAATACCGTAAAACGGGGTGAGTACGGATTAAGGGGTGAGTAGGGACACAACCTAATATAAGTCATAACTTGTTACAAAAATAAGAACGAGTATTTAATGGTCAATAACGTTACGTCTATTGGAAATAATTTCAGTCTTATAATTAGTACCTACGAGTATCATATGCATCATTTTAGGTTGTTGTTTGTTTGTTTTACGGTAATAAATAAAAAAATATCAAGGGACGATCGTCGATCACACACCAATTGACCTAGTCCCAAACTAAGCTCTAGGCTACAACGATATAAATACCTATATACATAATAACATGCAAGACTCAGAAACTACATCAAGTGCTCATCAGCATCACACATATATAATATTTGCCCATACCGGGAAGCGATCTCGGGACCGCTAGCTCAGTAGGCAGGGTCACTACCAACTAGGCTATCACGTCGTCGAATAATTTTAGAAGGTTTAACTTTATTTTGTTTACTAAAAAAGTATATAGAAAACCAATCAAGAACGAGTTGGACTTGCGCATCGAGGGGCCGCACCGTCCGGCCAACAGTAGGGTAGTTTTAGTTTAAACGTGTTTTGTATAATTATTTTGTTTTTTTTACAAACATTTTAATAAAAAAAACCGCATCCAAATCGGTTCAACCAGTTCAACACACACTTACACGTCAAACTTATGACACCCCTCTTTTTTGCGTCGGGGGTTAAAAAAACAACTAAAAGTATTACAGACGGACGGACAGACAGTGTAGGCATAATAAGGTTCCGTTTGGCACCCTTTTTTTTTCTCATCCTTTTTCTTCCTTTATCTCTCACGTAAGATTTTTGGCATGTTTTCCTGCTGATCTACGCATGTTATTTGATATTATATTGAATTTAATATTTATTGCTTTATACATATAATGCTAGATTAAGTAGTACCATTGTACCTAATATGTTTAAAAAATGACTGACTGCTGAGTTTCTTGCGGCGTTTCTTCTCAGCAGTGTCTCCTCTTGGGAAGCGCTGGTAGATTCTTGACGTGTAAAAGTGCCCGTACGGCCTACTTACTGAATAAATGTCTTTTATCTTTATCTTAATCTTTATGGCACGGTATCCTAAAACTACCAAATAAATTTTTCATTTGAATAACTCAGAAACCAACAAGTCCAAAAATAGTTGAATTCTAGCGGTTGAATTTCACACACGACAAGAATAGTTGGAAGGCTGGAATTAGAGGAAGTTGTTAGTTAAGTTCTCTTCGCGAGCTCTCAAGTATTCGAGCTATAACAACTTGCGCCTTTGACTCTTACCCAGCTTGTTTGGAACTGTGTCAGATGAACCGTCGATAGTATTAATTTACTGCATTATTAGTTTGATATTTGCCAAAGAGAAGCCAGAATAGAGTTATGAGCCGGCTATATAGAATGGGATGTTCTAGAGCTCTTGTGCGGTTGACGTCCAAGATATGTTGGTTTATATTTTAGGGTTCCGTACCTCAAAAGGAAAAAACTATACCGATTCCTTTGTTGTCCGTCTGTCTGACCGTCTGTCCGTCTGTCTGTACAGATCCTTTATACTCCGGAACACGAGGAGGTATCGAGTTGAAATTAAAACCATATACTAATGTCTACAGTCCCTTGAAGCTGTGAAAAAATGAAACTTTTTAATTAACGTAATAAAAGATACGGCCGTTTTTGCCGCAAATATTTCAACACTCTCAAGGGAATCAAAGTGTATAGGGTATTTTCCGTTGACCTAGACCTATGAAATTTGTCAAGTAATACCATCTTATACTACAAGTGTTGGAAAAAATCTGAAAACTATAAGTACATTTTTATTTATATCACAAATAACTTATGCAAGGAACGGCGGTGGAAATTTTGAATTGAATTAACCGTGTCATGTGCAGAACCCTCGGTGTGCGAGTATTTTTTACCTTTTTCCACTGTAATAAAGTGCAAAAGTCTAAACATATCTTTGCCGTATCTTTTTTTTTAATATCCAGTTAACTAACGTTACCGTAAAGTCTTCTGTATGGAAATATGATTCGAGCTACGGATAAACTCCATGAAAAAATCAGCGCCAGTGCGTGCCTCGGCTCTGTACTGTCCCTTTTTGACGCAACGTACGTCACCGATGAAAGTAAGTAATATATTTGTTTTAATAATTTGTTTCTTGTAAGCCGTGTCGTTGTGGTGTTTTTTATTTTCTTTATTTCCTTTTTCTCCTTTTTTTTTGTTTCCTTTCTTTTTATTTTTCTTTGTGTACACGCCTTCATCCCAGAGTGGTATTCAACTCTAACAACTAGTTGTTAATCCTATAACCACATTTTGCACAACAGGCTAAGATGTTTACCATGTGTATATTAGTGACAGGTTGCAATCCCGTCGCCTAACAATACTACAAGCCTGTAATGGCTTAGTCGCCTCTTAAGACTTCCAGGAAGACATGGAGTGGCATTATTCTAAGCCGGCACCCACACGGGACGAAGTATCGTATCGGTGTCAACTGAAATTAACAAAGATGTAAACACATTAGTACTGTTTGACACATAACCTCAAATATTCATCAAGCTTGTTTTTATTTAAAATAACGTATAATTAGTAGTTATTGAATCTTAAACTTATTGTTAAACTAAAGATCAAGTGTGTAAATATGGTTGGTTTGGCAGCGTTTACATCTGTGGCAATTTTAACTGACAGAGACTATTTTAGGTACTAATACGTTTTCGAATAGTGAAGGCGATTCGAAAGTGACGTATGATTGAGAAGTACGTCAAGTCTTTTCTTTTAACGTGTTATCTTATTGTTTTAAACTTTGCCGCCACTACTGTTAAGAAAATAAGAGCTATCATAATGCTGACAATACGATAACATGTCAAAGACAATATTCTTTTACCGAGTAGAATTGAGTTAGGAAACTATTGGACGGACTTTAATAAATTTGTTACAATGTGGTCCGTAAAGAACGTGCTAGTGGCGTAGCGCGATATACAGGGTGACATCGAACACGTGATCAGAAACCAGTCTTTTAGACTCCGTAAATGATGGCCATTTCTAATCAATATTAGTTACAAGACACAAAAGCTATTTCATTTTCGTAAATTTTCCCCTTGATTAAATCACCGATTAAGTAAATCATGATTACTCTATTTTTGTAATTATACCCTTTATGGATCCTATTTTAGAGTAATGAAACTTCAGTTACATGTGTCAATTCAAGTCAGTCATTGTCAAATATTGGTGAAGTGGGGTGCCCACATTGTTTACAATAAATTATTTAATTTTGATCATTGCGTGACTAAGTCTGAATTCTACATCTAAACACGTGTATAGGATTCCACTTTAATGCTTGATTAATTCATATCACTTTTAATCATGTCTTTGAAGTCACCCTGTATCCTATCATTCTCGCTGTGTCTAGAATTATTTGTCATGAACAGGGAGCGAAACTTTGGTGCCGGTGACGTCATTATGACGCAAATTTAAATATAGGGTGTTTTTATAAAATATACACATCATATTAAAATAGTGACATAGATGATTCATATTATTACGATACGTCTATATTTTAATAATACCTAACTTACTTTCTCGGTAAGATCGTGTTCATCCTTCTCATCTAAGTACTGAAGAAGTTTTCGATTCAATATGTTGGCATCTCCATTGCAATGTCTCGTAATAAAATTGGAACCGAATGCCTTTTATCCGTCCTTAATGACAATATTCTTAAATTCACGAATAAAAAATACTATTTAAACTTATATACATTATTATTGTCTCCGAAATTTTTCTGACTTATATGACAAAGACAGTAAGGTGTCACTTTTTATAAATACGGGGCGCGGCGTCACAAGTGTCAATAAAATATCCGTAAACTAAAGAGGCCAATATGTTGTTAGTGATTATCTATAATGTAGAGAAAAACACTCTGTATGAAGCTTGACGTCATACGGCTGTCACCGGCACCAAAGTTTCGCTGCCTGGCTCAAGTATGTCTATTGACGACGCGATAGCATAGTTGGTAGTGACCCTACGAAGCTAGCGGTCGCAGGTTCAATTCCCGGTATGGGCAAACATTTGTGTGATGAGGACGAGTATTTGTTTCTGAGACTTAGAGTTTTCTATGTATTTAAGTATTCATTTATATCGCTGTCTAGTACCCATATAGTACAATCCTAGAGCTTAGTTTGTGACTAGGTTAATTTGTTTAGGTTCGTCCTTTTCATATTTTTTTTTATCTTGATAGTACCGTGATATATTATTATAGACGGGACGGAGCAACGGATAAAGCGAGATAAAATAGTTAATATTTGAGTACAGAACACTTAAAATAAGCACTTGCAGAAACTACTTGACCCACTTAATAACTCGTCGTGCGTTACCTTGGCTGTTACTTCAGAAGAAACATATGTATAAATGTTTGGTATCCAACCTGTGGGCCTATCGCCTAACGCAATCGCATTCGCAATCGTCTTCTGCATACAAAATGAAAACAATAGTTCCGCTTTGAAGCCAATTGAGATTGCGAGTACGTTAGGCAATAGCGACGCAGGCGTGTTATTCTCTCAAAAACAACGGACGGTCGGACGGACGAGCGAAAACGAAGCGGCGAGTTTAATTAGTCACGTCAAAGTGAACAAAACACATTTTAGCACGTGCATTTTCAATTAAGCAGCGCATTCACACACACACATTCGACCTATCTGCAGAAACCATGCTGCTAAATTCAAAAATTCACGCGCTAAATTTTTTGTTCGCACTGACGGGCCTACTTAAACTCGCCGCTTGGATATTCACTCGTTCGTCCGTTCGACCGTCGTTGTTGAGAGAATCACTACCCTGCAGCCATTTTAGACAGCCAAAGTACTTGCGAAATACCGCGAGTAACGTCGGGTTAAGTTAACCGTTTTCGATTATATTTTAACAAATTCGCTAGTAAGTCGCAAGAGAGCGCCAAGCAAAAACAAAAAAAAAATAAAAAAAATTTTAAAAGATAATGATCGTGCAATTTTTAAGACCTAACGATGGCAACCATTATTTCACAAAAAAACACTCTGCTTTGAAGAAATAGCGGTCTAGGCACGCTAAACTATAAAAAATATTCGCACTGAAACTATCTTTACCGACCCGTTTTTTAATGGCGACATTTTGGGACTGCGGAATGGACTCATTGTGCCCCAAAATGAGACCTTTTGTTTTCCACAGATAACGCAAGACAGGAAAATTACTGGCTATTGTGACGTCATCGGCCGGTGTTGCCATGCCGGTGGGGAATTTATTTATTATTTTATTTTAATTTAAATTGCGTAGGGATTTTGATAACGTATTTTCATGTGCATTCGGAACATTGTTTCATATAAAGCATTTTGCTTTTTTATCTTTTTTAAAAACTTCAAATACACGTTTACAGTACCTACGGTCAAGGAAAAGTACCTATCTCTTTGATAACAATTTATCTATGTAAGTACTCGTATAATCAATTTCATAAGTAGCTATACATACATTTAAGTACCGGTGCCCATATAAGCCTGCGGGGCGCCTGTCGTATCGCATAACGTTTTTTGTCCTAAAAATGTTTGGCCGATAATGTTTGGCATACTGTTGAATGGCATACTACTCGTTTGTCCTAATAATTTTTGCGCATACTCATTTAACGTCCTAAAGCAACTTTGTCCTAATATTGATAACTCTAAAGTCTAATTACCTAAAGCATAATTTTCCTAATATGAATTGTCCTAATAATTATTTTGCCGTAAGAATTGTTACGTATTCTACCTTCAGGCAGGATGTAGTCAAAACAATTTTAGCACATTAAATAACTATTAGGAATATTACAATTATGCACATCAATCATTCGACGACAGTTGAATCTTAGCCACATCAAACGATAAGACAAATAATATTTAGGACAAACGATAATAGGAGCAACAATTTCGGACAATCAAAAATATGCGGAACAAAGTGTATGCCACACGATATATTTAGGACAAAAGACGTTATGCGACACAACGATAGGACTAATAATTGTATGCCATTCGATATAGACCCAAGCTTGCCTTGTCGCTTTAACGCCTTTGTTCGATTAGTGGAGCAGTTCAAACATGACGTTAAAATGACAAAGTACTCAATTGTACAGTCACCACCCGCGAATGTTACGCCACTTGCCACTCTTCTTAATTTAACCGTGTAATGCATTTTGGGTTGACAGCCGACTTGACATATTACCCGAGTGTAGTACACGGCTAAATTAAGAAGAGTGGCAAGTGGCGTAACATTCGCGGGTGGTGACTGTACAGCACTAAGGGCTTTTTGTATCAGTATTTAACACAACTAATTGTTAAATTTCAAATCAAATCTAGTAAGTTTATTTGCTAGAATACAGTAATAAATTAAGGTGTATATATTCCAGTGTATTCAGCCCGCATGCAAGCGTGCTAATATTTTGTTGATTTTAAATCTAATTAACATGTCACAAAAATAAAAAACATAACTCAAATAATAATATGGGTTATAATACATTTACATTAATATTAAATAGTCTAGTACTTTATAAAAACATTTATCCATGAGCCATTTTGTCAATATGCGCTTGAAAAGGCTTCCTGTTAGCGACATCATACTTTCTGGCTGTAAATTTCTGTACACATGTTGTACACATTTATGTATTTATTTATTTATTGCATTTTGCACGAAAGAATCTTACTTCTAAGTACAACCCTGTAAGGGTATTGCAAAGCGTAGGTAATGTAAACAACATAGAATTTCTCTGTTATGGGATTAAAAAAATATAAGTTACTAATTAATGGTAAACAACTTAGCCTAATCGTACACAATGTGGTTACAGAATTATTAACAAGTTAGAGTTGTAAGTAATTCTGTAGCTATGCCTACCCCACTCTGGGAGTAAAGGCGTGAGCTTATGTATGCATGTATGTTCATACATTTCTGCCCATTCTCCTGTTCACCAGTTTTACTTTAATACGAGAAGGTACTAAAATTAGTAGTCAATCGCTAGCCACTAGACCACCAGATACAAACAGACAGTGTGAAAGCGTTGGAGAACCGAGTACAGTCACGAGATTAAATTTGGTACCCACCTTAGGTCCAAAGTCAATCTGACATTCTACAACAATAAGGTTGAGTTTCCTAAGAGTTACAAATGACTTGACATCTCTTAATGACATTGACAACTTCAAGCATATTTTTTCTCGAAATGGGTCCCAAATTAACGCTCGCGACTGTACGATTACTGTGGTTTACCCGTATTCAAGTTTACACAAACAAACATACATCAACCTTGAAAACACTGAACCACCTCGTGCAGTATAAAAACGCAACACTTGCGCTGTAGACAGTTTGCACGTGTTAAAAACTCAAATGCAACCTTGTCGCATTAACAGGTCGTACGTGCGAGCACCCGGTCGTATGGAGCACGTTAAACCGACAAGGTACTTGTGTGCAGGTGCGTCCGAATGCCGGCCACGTAACAATTAGTGGCCGTTAGTATAATCCGGACCGCGGGGTTTGCTTTGGCCACAGCACTGTTGGGACCAGTAGTTCTATAACACCCGATAAAAAGGGGGGTTATGTTTAACTAGCTTCAATCTGCGACTACGTTCGTGCAGATTTCGATTGTCGTTATTCCCACGGGAACTTTTCCTAGCCTATGTGTTAATCCAGTGTTTAAAGTATCTCCATTTCATCCAAATCCGTCCAGCCGTTGTAGCATGAAGGAGTAACAAACTAACACACACATATACAAACTTTTTATTGATACCACAACTGTACTGAATACGGTAAAACGGGTAACCCATATTTTTATCGAACTCCACTCCATCGATTTTATCATTGCATCGAACACTATTTTCTGCTGAAACCATGTTTTCAGGGATATCTTAAACATTAATTAGTTTAATTACATAGGTTTGGTTAGGATAGACTTGAAATAACCAAAAAAAAAACTCATGTAGCGAGAAGTGCCTTTTGATGTAATGAAAATTCTGCGAAACGATACGTTTGTTGAAAGGTGTTTCGATAAAAAAATAGGTACCCCGTAAGAAGATATTGCTCTACACATTTATCCGTATTGTCAACGTTTTGATAGCTCTTATTTACGTCAAAGGCAATATGCTTTAATTGAGTTAAATAGAGGCCCTGTGTCGCTATTGCCCAACGCACTTGCAATCGCAATCGGCTTCAAAGCGGAACAATTGTTTTCATTTCGTACACAGACAAGCCTTCGATTTTCAAAATGAAAAAAATGCGATTGCGAGTGCGTTAAGCAACAGCCCCTCAGGTCTTACACGGAGGGGTGGGTTAGTAATTTAATTTTGGGGGGCATTTCAGTAAAGCTCCTATACTTACATTATAAATCAGACTTAAGCCTGGAGCCGTCATTGCTTACACAGACCTTAGCTCAAACGAGGACAGCCTAAAACAACATAGCGCTGCTTAGTAATTATAATAAGACATTTATTCCGAGCAACAAGGCCCATAATAACAAATACCTTCTAGACTATGATGGTGACGTTATACACCAACATACATAAAAATATACAAATACATAAACTCAAAGAGCGGGGTAGGCAGAGCTACAGAATCACCTACAACTCTAAGGGCCCGTATTAATAAACTCATCTTGGCTGAGATGCTCGTCACAAGATACGTCAAAGTAAACGTCAAACCATAGAACACTGACATTTTTGACGCATCTCGAGACGAGCATTAGAGTTGAGATTAGTTTATTAATACGGGCTTAAAACTTGTTGATAATTCTTTAAGGGAATGCTGCAGAATTTAGGCTAAGATGTTAGCTAGCGTATTAGTAACAGGATGCAAGCCCATCGCCTAACAATACTACAAGCCTTTATTCCCTTGATCGCCTCATGAGAAGACATGGAGTGGCACTATTCTAACCCGGCAACCACACGGGTAAAAAAATACAAACCTTAAAAATAACACCAACTTGATAAAACAGCTAATCTTTTGCCAAAGTTGGCATCACGGGAAGTATCTAAAGATCTATACATATAAAATATGTATAACAAACCCCTGACCGATTCTACTGATATTTTATTTTAAAAACTATATTCCTAACTTCAAACATATGTATATGAAGATAAGTAGTCGTCAAACAGACAAACATAACAGATTTACTAATGTAAGTTTACTCTCAATAAAAAAGTAAAAAAAACAATCTCAGAAATTCACCTAACCCCAAACTAAGTTCTAGGTTTGTACTAGTGATCTAAATAACGATGAACTTAGGTACGGTCCCGAGCGTTAATTTGGGATCCATTTCAAGAAAAATATGCTTGAAGTCGTCAATGTCATTAGAGATGTCAAGACATTTATATTTTTTAGGAAACTCATCCTTATTGTTGTAGAATGTTCGATTGACTTTGGACCTAAGGTGGGTACCAAATTTAATCTCGTGACTGTACTTATGTATTGATATACATAGAAAAATGTTTTTTAACTGATCATGATTGCAAAGAGCCTTGTCCAAATCATCCAAAAACCAGGAACAAATAAAACTAGTTTGACTATGGTGGTTTATAGTTTTGATACAAAACGGTTAGACCGTTTAAGACCAGTACTACTTGGGAGCCTTCATAAAACGAGCCTACTCCTTTCTTGAAGGTACTTGCGATTCCTCTGGTGTTGAGGGTCGATTTACCATCAGGTGATCAGTACGGTCATCTGCCTCCCTTAAAAAATCCGCTTTGTTGCCATTTATATTCCTGTAAGACCCAATATGCTATGGCACATGTCATAATAAAGGCAATTAAGTTTTAACTTTACTGTAACTGGTACAGAGCCAATTTCATTCAGTTTCAAAATTGAAAATGTCATTTAAGAGCAAAGGTAAACTTAATTTAGTTGCTGGTAGATCCAATTCTCACTCACATAAATCACCGTCATTTCATGAAGATATTAGGGATTTTTACTTTTAATCTATTTAATTGTTATTGTCACCACTGGCATCTAACTAGTCTGTGCCATATTCACCCAGATTTGTTGCGTGTCGATTGTTTTTGTCGGGCGCGGACGCGGCCCGAATCTCAATGCGGTCGATACTCGATACTTTCCTGTAACCCTCCATGCCCGGTTGATCTTCCACTACTTTCCCCTGGCTCGGTAAACGGGGCAGACTCGGAACCGACCATTAATGGTGCACCCGGTTTAATTACGGTCCGTTTCCTTTCCACGTGAGCGAATTAGTTGGTACAAGTGAATGTTAACACGGTTGTCAGATAAAAGAAAGTTTTGTATTGATTATAGAAACGTTTTATGACAATTTTTACGTTATTTCTTTGACCTTGAGACAGTGGATGGTCTTTGTTTTATTGTCAATGGCTTTATTGAATAGATAAGTAATATATTCATAGGATATACATGAAGCAACGGGTTGACGTATATTGTCCTAAGAAATAGTTGATAGGGAGAAAAGGAGGTTCTATCTTCTGTTTGACAGACAGATGGGAAGCAGAGTGATTAGTAATAGGGTTTCATTTGGTGCAGAAACCTAAAAAGAAAACGATAAACAAAACTTTTCACTGACTAAGTAAAATCAACCTTATTTTCTTGTTAATCGACGCTATAACCAAGGGTTGTTGTTGAAAGCACGTTTAAGTGCATTTTTCAATGAACTGGATCGAGATATCGACTGAACGGAATAAAATCTATTTGCGTTATAATGTTTAATGTTTATTGTTTAATGTTTATTTGGGCACAAACGGTACAAGTAAAGAAAAAATATAACAGAAAAACTTACATAACACATTGACCAGTGAAGTTGCCACAATTAACTAATACAGTACAGAGTAACACGTCAAAAATGTGAGTTTACTTAATATTCAATTCAAGTAAAGTTTTAAATTAAATTACTGACAAAACTTAATGTTTAGACAACGCAATTTTAAATCTAAGAAGGGCAAGACTAAATATATCTAAGTGAGAAAATGAGCTATTATAATTATTAAAAGTTCTACATAAAAATGAATTTGACGCATATTTGTTACGTGTAAGGGGAACATGAAATAGATTGCTATTACTTCGAGTATTATCATTAGTACGAGGAGTCCTAAGGCCAATTTGAAATAACTAATTGGTGGTTTAATGTGTAGGCAAATACGATGCACCGCTGAGCACTAGATTGGTAACTAGTAAAACCGCATATTGCCTTAATTGACTATTAGTTTCAATGCAGTGGTCAAAGACTATAATAGAACCATGGCAATTGTTGCTCTGCTTTAAATAGAACTGTGTGGTTGTTTGTTCAGTTATCACGATATAACGCCTTAACCTATGGAAATTGGTACAGATATATTTTATAAATCAGCAGACATAAAGCATTAAAAAAAAAGGAACTTGGACCAGCCCTCACTCCGCATCGGTTTATAAATGTGAGTTAACACCAGTACATAATCCAGAATTTATACATAAAATTCACTGTATCTATGGATGAAAAACGCATTACACGTTGCGTAGTTTGAGAGATCTAAGCGTACATACATACAGAGGGCGGGAAGTGACTTTGTTTTATGTACTATGTAGAGAAGATTACAATTGCAGTAACAGATCTCAATAGATCGGAAAATTGGTTTATCTTACAGACCGTAATGTATTAAAATGGCTACACATTAAGTTTATTAGGTACCGAGTGAAGATAAGATTAAAATTAAGTTTCCTAGAATTGTTTTTTTCTTTACAAGGGTGTTGTAAGTATATTTTACCAAGCTAACAAATTAATAAGTTTATTTCAATGAACGAACATAAAAAATACGACAAACATTTGAAAATGTTCTAGTTGTCCCGTTTATGTATAAAACTTTTACGAATAGCAAAACATTTTAATAAACGGACATATTTCAAATGCACACAGGTTTTCACTGAATAGCTTCGTTCAAAATTTACCCGGTTTGATTTCGATGAAGGACTTTGAGTGTTGATTCAACCGTTCATTCATGACAAAAATGTAATTATTCCTGCAAATCTGAGGGTAATGGTTTGAATAAATATATATAGTTACCTGTGGAAATCCTCGACACCATCGGTCACCATGTTCTTTTGTATTTTATGTTCTGCGAGCGACGTACCCTGTTCATTGTGACTCAAGACGAGCAATTATAAGACTGCGCCGAGCGTACGCCGGATGTACAGTGGCACCCTCATTACTATTATTGTGTTATCTAATAAACTAAAGTACGAGTATCTCCTTGAAATTGGTTGGTAGGTTTTTGTTCTACAAATAAAAACACAACTTATAGGGTATATATCACATAGTTTAATAACAATTCACCTTCGAGTTATCAACTTAACGGAAAAAAGTGGCCACCTTTTCCCGTTAAGCTGACTACTCAAAGGGTAATAGTTATTAAAGTTTGTTCCGTATCCCATTAATTGTGTTTTTACTTGTGTTACAACAACGTATCGTCTGATTCCAAGGAAATTATTTAATTAATTAGAAAACACAATAATAGTAATAAGGGGGCCACTGGACGCTCGACGTATGCTCGGTGCAATCTTAAGGGCTTTGGCCACGTCAAGCATATTTTTTTTTGGATGGTGGCCTATCCGTAAAACAAAATACTCGCGTCCCCTAAGAATAAGATAATGGGTAACCTTCAGGGAGGGAAGATGGCCGATTAAAAGATGTCCGGTTTTGAAAATATATATTCTCTCTACTGATTTACTCTACACACTTTACACTCGCGAAATCACTGCGAAACACCGAGGTGGACCGCCATTATTAAAAAAGAAGAAGCGATGAAGAATAAGATTGTTTATAAATAAGCCATCGATATAAATAAGCTCATCAATAAAACGTAATCTGCTTGTATAAATTTATTGCGAATAAATAGAACACAGCAAAAGCTGACGAATACAATATAAGTTAGCTGACTCTCTCCTACACGGCTCACCGGCCATAGAGACATTTATATGTACAGTAGTACAGTTGGCTAAAAATATGGTCTATTTGCTCATCGTCACAAGCATGTTTTTCCTTTGAAAAAATATTATGATATGACCGTGACATGTGTCAACTTTAGCGATAATTAGATTTCACAGAAACTTTTGTCAAAACTGGTAGACCACTTTCTTTGCCGACCGTACACAAAGTAGGCAAATAAAAATGACAGCCTGATTCTAATTTTGAACTAATTACTGTCTCTCTTTAACTTCGTATGTTAGACCAAGACGCCCATGGCCACACATTGCCGTAAAAAGTTGATCGTGTACAGTCAAGGACTTTAATTGTCAAGCCACTATGGAACCCTGTCATAATGACAGCGTCAAACCATATGAAAGAAATTACGCTAAAAGTAATGATCAACGTTATGCGACAGGGTTCCATAGTGGCTTAACAATTAAAATCCTTGACTGTACCAGCCGCATTAACTGAGTCCTTAGACGATATTCCGAAGCTTTTAAAAAAGAATGGTGTTCCGAACGCCAGAGCCCCGTCCGGGTCATGTCCGCCGTTACGGCGAACGGTTCTTCTCCGTCATAAAGCGCTTTCAGCGCAGATGTCCGGCGCTTTACGGGCTCTTATCCCGAACGCTCGCCGGAACACGGACGCGCAGGCCGGACAACAATTAGGAAACCGTAAGACAGCTTGGGCGTTATTCAGTTACAAGAAAGTACCTATTCACCAGATATAATTCTTTATTGTTTTTATTTTGATTTTCTCTGTTCTGATTTTTTGTGCTCGGTGAATAAATATTTCTATCACACACACATAAACTCACGCCTTTATTCCCAGAGTGGGGTAGGCAGAGCTACAGAATTTCCAACAACTATAAAAACTTGTTAATAATTCTGTAACCACATTTTGCACTTTTAGGCTAAGATGTTTACCAGTGTATTAATGACAGGTTGCAAGCCCATCGCCTAACAGTACTATACGCCTTTTATTCCCTTAGCCGTCTCTTATGACATCCACGGGAAGATATGGAGTGGCACTATTCTAACCCGGCAACCACACGGGTTTTGAAATATTTCTATTTCTATTTAATATATAAAAACCTCCAAAATAAAACCTATTTCACGATGTCAAAGATAGACACAAACACAGATAAACAGATAAAGATAGTTGTCAAATATATGGTTAGTGAAACATCTTTTATTTCATTGCTTTGAGTTATTAAATACTGGCTGTTGCTCGCGACCCCGTCCGCGCGAAACAAAAAACCTATGTTACTAAGGGATAACGTAGCATCTTTAATGGTGAAAAAAAGTTTGAAATCGGTCTAGTAGTTTTTCAGTTTATTCGTTACAAATATACAAATATTTCCTCTTTATAATTTTAATGTATATTTATTACAAATGAGATAAAACCCTCGATATAACAGAAATTACTTAATGACTTTGCAAAAAAAACTACAGTCTGTAACAAAAATTTGACACATTTTTTTTTTCACACAAGTTTATTATCTCGTAAAATGACTGAAGTAAATTGTGTTTAACTCAAAAGATATTTCACAAGTGTGCCTAACTTTACGCCCTTGTGTAGTAACGGCACGTTTCAACAGAAAGGCGTGAAATGGCGAATGATCTTCCAGGGGATTATCTATCTCGGGGTAAACCACTGATTTGTTTGGCCTACATATAAGTATATGTACGAGGGTAACGTTCGGCAAATTTCAACTCTGTTCACAATGAACAAGAATTAAATTGTGGCTGGCAATTTACAAATAGGTATAAGTACCTTGATTAAATTGTAACGTTGAACGATAATAGTTAAACAAAACTGTAACAACAATAAAAAAAGAAAAAAAAACTTATCATAAGAATTCAGCAACACACAATTGACTGGAATGAACACAAAGATGCCTCTTAAAAAAACTCGGTCAACGCTTTCTACTTTCGTTTTACTTAATAGCGTGAAATTGAGTGAAATATTCAAATGTAATTTATTAACTTTGTGCATCTGTTGTAGGGTAGACCGGAGGCAATAATAGCACGTGGCAATAGTAACATCGTCCATATTTTGACAATTACACCCAAATATGCATGTGTTTGTATACACGGGCGTTCCTTGAACGTGTTTGGACCTGCTCACCAGTCGGCGGCTCAGTGCCACGCGAGACGGACGTGCTAGAGGACCATTTTTGTTTTCAATTGACCAAAGTAAGTATTTACGATTATCTTTTTGTCTTATTATTTACCATTAAATAGCCGTGGTGTCAAAGTGTTACTGTATTATGATTTGTTTGTTATTAACGTTTATTATGTGCCACAGTGTGGGGCTCAGTCAGGCATAGAAATCGATATTTTTGCAATTTTTGTGATCTTGGTTATTAAGGGACAGTAGTACCATAACAAGTGGGGTCATTTGTAACGTTACATTTGACCCCGTGTTACTATTGACCCAGAGGTATTTATTTCTTCTTTATTACTTAATTATATTTTCTGTCCTATTTCTTAACACTTGTATGAAACTAATATGCATTGTAACTAACCTGCATTTATTTATGCATTTTTAGATGCCGAGAAAGAGACCGAGAAAAACCGATCGCGGTATGAAATGAAATGAAAATGTTCTTTTTGTTTCGATGATCGGGGTTGATTGTACCAGGGGACAGTAGTAACTGTATAGGATTTGTAATTGTTGAATAATTTAATTATTTTGTAGTTTTACGAACTGGTTTAATGCTCAACAAGAATGCTATGAGCATCCTTTAGTTGTTTTAGATGATGAGTCGATATTACCTGTTGTTAAAAACTGAGATAATTTGGTTAGTGTAAGTTCAATTTAAGTGTTGGCCTTTTTTAGTCTAAGTATAATTCCTAGCACTTGAGACTGATATAACTCAACGGACTGATTAAGTTAAAGACATAAATAATAAAAACTGTTTGATTAATACATTATTTCAAGTTTTATTTACTTGTGAATTTCTGGTAAAAATGACACATACAATGGGTCAATTGTAACACAAGGAGTCGATGAACAAAAACTCAATTTTGTAGCGTACTGATACGACCACATTATAATTGTTTTTAAAAATATGTAGTGCACAAACCTAGTATGCTATATCCAATAGAAGTTTTCACTAGATACTTTTAAACTATGAACTATGAGCCGCTATTTCAAAAGTGGTTCAATTGCCCCCGGTCTACCCTACCTGTATTCATGGCCGCATAGATTTATGTTATTTAGAACTAAACATCGTTAAAATAAACGATCAGAATTTGTTAGGAGTAAAAACAATATGACGATGATGAATGAAGGTTAAAAATCCTTTAATAATAAAGAATGACCAGAATTATGTTGCTATTTTGTTTCATTTGCATACTTAAAAAAAAAACTTGGAGCGATCACTAGTATGTGGAAAAAGTAGGCAATCCCTAGCTGTCATTTAATTTTGCTCCGAATATTATTATGTCTGATTATACGAGTATATCGCGTAAATATACAATCATATACCACACCTTTACTTAACAAATACGAGATTATCAGTTGGCCTTCTCTCTTACAGGCACGGCCATTTGTCTGATTAATTATATCGCGTAAATATATAATCATAAACCACAATTTTACTTCACAAATGCGAGATTGTCAGTTGGCCTTCTCTCTTACCCGCACATTTTTTCTAAATTTTTTAATAATTGCATTTGCTAGTGACATGTTTTAATTAACATACAGTTCAATAGCTCTTAGAAGGTGCTTCGGTTTGTACGTGTCTCTCACTCGCTCTCATACGCTATTATTAAGACCGGGTGAGAGATAACTATTTAAACCGAGGCATCTTCTAAATGATCACAAACATACTGTACTGACCTTACTGAAATAAAATTGTGTTTGTAAATCCCGTCAATTCCAACGAGACCCGCGCCTTACATAACCTCCCATTAATTACGCCAAACATAATAAACCTTTAACCTAAATAATAAATACTCCAACCTTTTTCGTGTAAAAAAAAGGTATTTGTCAAACCTCTGCGTCAAACCAACGGATTGATGTGGGCCCCCGGCTCCCTGGATACTGAATGACAACAATTCGTCACAATGGTGCGGTTCCGCGCAATGTTTAATACAAGATAACCCTTGCTTTCCAAATTCCAGTCAGCCTTCCACACAGTACGATGAACGGTAATAGGCATTAACATGCTAACTAATGCTCCAACTGCATCAAAACAGAGCGGGCTTACGATGGATCCAACGTTGTCTTTAGATCTTCCCAGGATTTCGTTTTAACGTGTATGTATCATGTTATTTGGTTTCTAATGGTACGAAAATAATAACTATCATAGCTAGCATTGCCGTTGCAAAATGAGGTCATCAATGCTCTGTCTTTACATAGTATAGAACAAAGTCGCTTCACGCCGTCTGTCTCAGTATATGTACGCTTGGATCTTTCAAACTACGCAACAGATTTTAATGCAATTTTCATTTATAGATAGAGTGATTTATGGAGAAGGTTTTTATGTATAATAAATTGTGGATTATGTACGGGTGTTACTGATAAATCACATAAAACTGAAGCAAAGCGAGGGCGGGTCGCTAGTAATTTATATACAGGGTGTTTGGCAGTCGGGTGTAGGGGTTTTAAGGGATGATAGTAAGGGTCATTCTGAACATTTTTGACCACATTTACTATTATGCTAAGTTTCACGGTTTCCGAGATATTGATAATTTTAATAGGATTTTTGTCATTTTTCCTTATGTCCGTGATACGAAAAACCCCTTAATTCAAGTATTAATTTAAAAAGAAACCAGTGTTTTCTTGCATGACTTGAATCACTATGAAATAAGGAAGTTTTAAAGCTACATGCAATTTTTTTTTCCTTACAACTTTTTGAGTAACCTCACAAAATTGGTTTTTCCATACTTGGTGAAAAACAAACGCGGGGTTCTCTTAGTATGGAGAAAGTCACTCTTGCACGTTTACTCAAAAAGTTGTAAAGAAAAAAAAATTGCATGTAGCTTTAAAACTTCCTTATTTCATAGTGATTCAAGTCATGCAAGAAAACACTGGTTTCTTTTTAAATTAATACTTGAATTAAGGGGTTTTTCGTATCACGGACATAAGGAAAAATGACAAAAAATCCTATTAAAATTATCAATATCTCGGAAACCGTGAAACTTAGCATAATAGTAAATGTGGTCAAAAATGTTCAGAATGACCCTTACTATCATCCCTTAAAACCCCTACACCCGACTGCCAAACACCCTGTATATCACTCTATCTGTTGATCAAAACCGCATTATAACCCGTTGCGTAGTTTGATATATCTAAGCGTACCTCGTCTCGTAAAACATCATAGTATCTGCAGAAAATAGAAAATATCAATGAAGTGAAATTCGATTATCATTTTCATTTATATCATGAAATATTTACTTTAAGAAAATTTAAAATACAGCCGTTCCCTTATCACCTTAACCGAACCTATAGGTTTCACATAAAAAAAAACATTAAGGATGCACATGCACAGTGCACACGTCAGGCGAGGCGGGCAGAAATGCACCCGGCGCGACATTGCACCGGAGCGACGCGTTTGTACATTTCTATGCATTTTTGCTGTCGCCTCGTTTTCCTCGTGTTACGAGCATGTGCAGTTGCAATGTTATATGAAAAATGCCACCGTTGCTTTTGTGTACCGAGAAAAATAAAAGGTGGTCCGAATGGACTCGATAAGTTTCCCGCAAACGACTACTGACTTAGTCCTCTAATTGGCTTAATCATGAAGAATCTTTTTGAACTAAGACGTTCTTTCTACTTCACATAAATTGATTTCCTAATTAACTAAAAAACATTTTGACGCCTCCAAAAAAATATTGAGGAGGGTTATCATACTAACCAATTGCTCGCCAGATCCAGGCATGCCAGTTAGAGTATACAAATGAAAGTAGATGGAGTTGCTATGCAAGTGTGCCAGCGACAGGCATCTGCGTCCCCGGCTTTATAATAGCTTTATGGTGCGCCCACACCGCTGCTTAACGGTGCGTATATTACGATGCGTCAAAAACGACGCCATGTTGTTACTATGGCCCCGTCTTTTGTTTACGCAACGACACCGTAATATACGCACCGTTAAGCTCCGGTGTGGGTGCAGCTTTATGATGCGGAAATTGGTTTCTGTTCCAGCTTGGTCGGCCTATGGAACTATGGCACTGCGGGCCCGTGGTACTGGCCGTGATCCTGTTTCTCCTCGTCGGCACTATCATCGAGCGCCGCGTCGAGAGGGCCTTGCAGCGGTTCAGTATGGCTCTTTTTATTCACAGACGCTAATAGAGAGACGTAAACGCTGGGAATACACATGCCTGTCGCTGGCAGCTCCTTGCACGTGTCAGGCATGCCTGTATCTGGCAAGCAAGTAGATTGCAAGCGGTTTGATTTACTGGCATGCAATATGAGGAATGGGTCGCGACGGGCGGCAAATATGCTCATTGCATGTGTATTCATGCCTGTCGCTGGCACACTTACTCCTTGCACCTGCGAACTACTTTCATGTGTATACACCTACTGGCATGCCGGGATCTGGTGAGGAAGTAGATCGCAAGCAATTTGAGTTACTGGTTTGCAATACGAGTATGAGGAGGCCTTACCTGTCTGGATGAAATTGCATGCAAGTTAACGTTTGCAGTTTTTAACCCCGTCGCAAAAAGAGGTGTGTTATAAGCAGAGATCGGAATAGGTAGAGCTAATTTGCCTAAACTTGACGCATATTCATTCATGCATGAGCGAAATGGGAATACATTATTGAATGAAGGTGCATCAAGTTTAGGCAAATTAGCTCTACCTATTCCGATCATTGGTTATAAGTTTGACCGCTATGTGTGTGTGCGCGTGTGTGTGGGTCGGTCTGCCTGCGTGTCTGTATTTGTAGTAGCTTTTAACCTTTTCCACGCCATTGACGGATATATCCGCACCACTGATTCAACGCCAACGACGGAAATATCCGTCATGGTTGACAGCGCAAAATAGACTAGAGTGTCAATGGGGTAAGGTTGATGTTAGCTCTGGTGTTTAGCTGTCATTGGCGTGTGAGTTTAGACTTTATATCTGACATAGCGTCGAAAAGGTTAAACGGTTGAACCTATATTGATGCGTTTTTTTTTGTATTAGGTATTCTAGCGGGAGTTCGAAGCCAGGCTTCATCAAAACCGGTTAGGCCGTTTACGAGACATCAGCTGTGAGAGAAGGGGTTGACATTGTATCGGGGTTTTTACCTCTCCAATAGTTATGACCCGAGGGGCTATTACATAACGCACTCACAATCGCAATCGACTTCAAAGCGGAACATTTTGTATGCAGACAAGCCTTCGATTTTTAAAATTAAAACGATTGCGATTGCGAGTGCGTTAGGCAATAGCTCCTCGGGCCTGTATACAAATTAACGGCGTCGGCATCAAAAATATAACATTGTAGTCTTAGAATACAAATGGCCCACGGCCGGGCGCTCCTTCTCCATCCTTCCATTTTTTTTTTCTCTCCGATAATATCTACGCAATATTTCCAGGGGATTATCACTTAAATCCGACACGTAGAATGCCAGATGAATGCGAAACGAGGTCAGCGGAGCCAGTGACGGTGAACAACGTGACCATGTTCTCCCGGTCAGAAGACGACCCCGTGGGCATGCAGAGGTCCGCCTCCTCCGCTTTCCTCTCGATGTCCATCAGAAGCCTTTGCAAGAGCAAGTACAGATGCCCCAGCAAACCGATCACTATCACTCTTCTGTCATTAGAAAACAGCCCAGCATCGAGCGTGACAGCAATATACCTCTAAAAGTATATTCATAGCTCGTCTTGGTAAGTCTTGCTCTGTGTATTTATAGTTGCCTAGTACCTAGTTTAGTTTATTTATTCATCAATGTAATTATTATTATATTACAATATTAGTTGCATTGCATGTCAAAAAATACGAAATTACATTGAGATCGTCAAACATAAATACTGATAATTAAAGTTCATTATACTCATCCACGGAGTATAATGGATTATCCAATAAAAGGTTTCTCAGCTGATGCTTAAATGCTTCGTCGGATTGTACATCTTTAAGTTTGGCGGGTAGACGCTCATAGTACGTGGGACCGATGACACGCGGGTTCCTACCCTATGTTACAAGCTTAGTTTTTAACCGGCTTAAAAAAAGACGAAGTTCTATGTTCGGCTGTAAGTATGTTTTTTATGTATGTTCACCGATTTCTCCGTCCATAGGTATCTGTTGAGGGGATCCTAGCTCAAATTTTGTAGGCATACACTACACATAGCGATTTTAATATTTTCGGTATCATTTTGTGAAACGGAACTGTTGATGAAGACCACAGACCACAGATAGCCACCGGAACTCCTCAATGGTATTTATTTCAAGCATGGCGATAAGATATCTCGATTAACCTTTTCAACGCTATGTCAAAAATAAAGTCGTCGCTCACACGCCAAGGACAGCTAAACACCAAAGATAATGTCAACTTTACCTCATAGCCACTCAGGTTTAATTTGCGCTGTCAACCATGACGGAAATATCCGTCGTTGGCGTTGAACCAGTGGTGCGGATATATCCGTCAATGGCGTGGAAAAGGTTAAGGCAGTTGAGCGACTAAGACGGGGCATAATTAAATCGTTTAAATCGCATCTTTAGAATTATAGTGACTTAATTCACAAATTTTTGATTTTGAGTTAGGTCTAAATAGTAATAAGAAATGTTGAATTAGGTCACTATAATTCTAAAGGTATGCAATATATAATACCCTATGACTTTCCCGCAGCGTAGATTGAAATATCCTATAGTTTCTTATTCATTGAGAAGTGGCACTACGTAACAGCATACTATGACTATGACCACAATTTTTTTTTGTCTTAGACCCTCGTCTCCCTGCTAGATCTGGACCCACCCACGCCGTGGTGGCACCAGTTCATTCCTCTGCTGCTGGCCATAGCGCTGTTCCTGCTTTGTGGTACCCTTGTCGAAGTCCGTGCTGCAGACCTATTGAGGCGCATCGGTGAGTAATCTAATAGTAATTTCATAAAGCGTTTGCCAACGTATATTAGACCAAATCAGGTCTTGACGTGTTGAAAACTAGTGACGTAAGGTAATACACATACCTATAATTCGACGTCACGGAAGGACTGGTGTCAACGATGTTATCTTCGATATATGTTGGCGTTTGGTAAAATATTTACGGGTATAGAAGCTTTAGGTCCACATCTCGTTAAGATTAGGGAGCGAATACCATGATCGCTTTGCGACTACATCTCGATCTGCCTACATCGCTTTGTGCCGAGATCGCAATACGATCAGATCGCTTTGCGTTTGCTTTGTGCGACTATATCTCAAAAAGTCCAAGTTGCAATTAATTTGAATGGTATTTTCTTAACTATTACTCGTATTTCTTCTAAAAATAATGTCATGGTAATTAATTAAATTAGATTTCTTATTTTTACACATTTCAATTGTTGAAACAGTTCTTGACAAGTAAATAAAAGAATTGAGATGTAAGTGATCCCACTTCTTTGACCCACCGCACAAAAAGTTGGACCCAGGTTTCACCATCCAATTTTAATTATGATACCAAAAGTCGTAGGTTAGGTTTGTTAGGTATCTACAGTTGCCCGAAGGGCAAACCAATCTGAAATAGGAGCCCCGCCATCGGGGCTCCGTCAAATGTAGGTGGGACAAAACGCAGTGGGACTTTTATTATCATGGCAACGCTCATTATAGGGTTACGCTGTACCGTTATTATCCCCTTGTTCCATCTAGTCATACACTTAGTTCTACATGTATGACTAATAAGAAAAAAAAATCCGCTTAGTTCTACATCCATGTATGACTTCTTTGAACACGTAAAATGGTACTTTTTTGTTCTGTCTAGTCATACACCTACACGATGTGTACAAAACGAGTTGTTTAAAATGAGGTAGGTTTAGGTTATGTTAGTTTTGCAGCAGGCCCGGAGGGCCAAACCACCCAGAAATAGGAGCTCCGCGTTAGCGGAGCTCCGTCGACACTCTTATTTCAAATCAATCAGACAGTGTCGACGGAGCTCCGCTGACGCGGAGCTCCTATTTCTGGGTGGTTTGGCCCTCCGGGCCTGCTGCAAAACTAACATAACCTAAACCTACCTCATTTTCATATTTACATGTTTACATTTTCATAAGAGTAAGAATTCCGAAAAAGTGGGAATTTAAGGAAATGACATTTATTTACATCGAGTAGGTGTATGACTAGACAGAACAAAAAAGTACCATTTTACGTGTTCAAAGAAGTCATACATGAATGTAGAACTAAGCGGATTTTTTTTTCTTATTAGTCGTACATGTAGAACTAAGTGTATGACTAGATGGAACAAGGGTTATTATAAATATTAGCGGTTTTTTAGTACGCGAGTAGAAAAAGTCATATATCATCTTTGACCTGTTATCGTATGGTCACCGTTATGATTGCTCTTGTTTACTTGACGGTAATGGCGGCCGAGTGAAAAACAGTACCATAACGTAACAGGTTAAAAACTATATGGTTTTTATCTCCTAGAATACATAGAGGCCCAGCCCAACATTGTACAACTTAATGTTGTTTCCTTTTTTAGCGGATGGTTTCCTCAGCACGTCCGAGAGAGTGAGGGAATTGCAGTCAGGCAATTAGGCCAATACAAGTGACAGGACACACAGGCACTTGAGGCTTCAAATAACTTGGGAACTGAAGAAATTAGATTTAATAAAAGTCTTTAAAGCCCTAACAATGACTTTTAAACTTATTCTCTTTATTATACATGTAAGTAATGCATCACTTAAGCTCAGTGCACACCGACAGCGGAGCGTGCGCGTCGGGCACGCTCCCGCGTCCGCTACGCTACTTATTCGGTGTGTCATTATGAGTCACTTAATTTCAAACTCGGTTATTATATATCCTTGAAAGGGGTTTGGGTAAGTGTTGTCATTTGTAAAAGTCATACACTTTCAAGGTGAGCGGCCATTCGTAAAACTGGTAAATTGTGCATCGGAGCCGAGATATTTAAATATTCATACCTGGACGTACTTTTAGTACCAAAAACTGAATACTTTAATCCTTAATATCTCCGCTTCGATATTATTTAACGCAAATGGTTACCTCTAAATAGCTATGTAAAAATCATCCATGGCCGCTGAAAAAAAGTGTTTTTCTTTTAATTTTCATCATGCAAACTTACCCAATGCCCTTTGCTATAAAAAATTAAAACTTAATTTATTATGATATGATATGACGCAAATTCCGTTGTCATTTTGCATGGACTAATCAGAGTTTTAAGTTAAGCGACTCATATGAAGAAATAAGAAAGTGAACTGTGGTTTTAATGACCATACTATTGATGCGTTCTGCATTCAGCAGCCTTGTCAAGCTAGTTGTGCAGTTCGGCAAAATTGAGCTATAAGATGCTGGAACGAACCGCAGCACGCATCCAATGTGTAGGGTCTCTAACCGTCCTACTCAAAAGTTATTCTACTCTAGCTACGCGAAATACTAAGTTCAAAGTTACGTTAGCTCCATCCCTGTCACTCGTCATTCGATACTAAAACGAGACAAAGGGATAGAGCGAACGTAATTTCTAACTTCGATTTTTTGGGTGCAGACTCGTGGTCACCCCAGTTTGTCACCCCAGTGCCTTTCGACGGAGCCCTGCCTATGGCAGGGCTCCTATTTCTGAGCGATTTGCCCTTCGGGCATCTTAAGATACCTAACGAACCTAACCTACCTACTTTTGCGGAATAAAAATTATTTCTGATAACCGACTTTCGAATAACCGACTAAAGCGAATAGCACTGGGGTGACAAACTGGTGTGACCACGAGTTATCCCCTGATTTTTTAAGTAGATTCTCTGTCTACTATAAGCCGCCGACGATGAGAGGGAAGCGACACGTGGCATCTTTAGAATTATAGTGACTTAATTCATAAATTTAGGATTTCGAGTTAGGTCTCTAGTCTCTATAGTAATAAAGTTATGACTCGATGTCGAAAGTTGAAATGTTGAATTAGGTCACTATAATTCTAAATGTAACGACGTGTCCCCCGATGTAGAAAATAATATATTTCAGACATAAAACTATTGCATAACTATAACATAATAGCAACCCTTTAACAGGACTGTGTGGCTCAAAATTACCATAAGTAGTATCTTTTCTCTTAAACCTTTTCTAATTTATACGATTATTGAATATGTATTGTCCTACTATTTGTCATACGAGTCAAAAAGTGAACCTAGATTTGATCACTAAATACTAATTGTGGTTGTAAAAGTAGGTAGGTTAGATTCGTTAGGTATCTTCAGATGCCCGAAAGGCAAAAACACCTAGAAGCAGGAGCCCCGCCCTTAAGGGCCCTTAAGGCCGGGGCTGAAGCAAGGAATGAAGCAAATTTAAAAAAACTATCAAACAGAAAAGTACAGGTCGATTCACAAGAGTTGGCACGAATGGATTGAACGAAAGTAATGTCACCTATCATTGTGTGAGTGCCGTCCTTTGACCCGATGTTCGAATTTCAAACCGAAAACCTGTTACTATTTTACACACTAGTATACTTTCATTCGCTCATTCAATCCATTCGTGCCAGCTCTTGTGAATCGACCATTATTCATAATCACTACAACATATTCAATAATCGTGAAAATCGAACCGAACCTGATTTAGAGTGTGAGAAACGTTATCGCCCGGAGCATAATTTAAGCACAGATACACGTAAAATTTATATCATCCCTCTTTTATGCCGTATGTTATAGATGAAACTAATTTCCAATAGAACTCCACTCAAGATGCTGCCACTGCCACGCGACTTTCGCTCTTATGCTTGAAGTCCTAATGACCTCGATGGCACTCTTAATATTCTGGTGACAGCCCTCGGAAGAATATGAATACTTGATGGGTCTGAACGTCAGCTCATGAATATATGGATTTTATTAATGCGTGCACTACCACTACACTTGCCGGTGACTTTGTCTTTGCTTGGGAGTTTAAAAAATAGGCCCTATTATTATACAAGTTGTAAAAAAAGTGGGCGACCAAACTTCAATGAATTTTTTGGTTGTAGGTACTCGTGTGTACAGTCCGCGCGCGAGCTCCTAGGAATCTCAAAAAAAGTTGACATCAGGATTTAGTGCATTGATTTTATGCCCGGTTCCTATATTCAAGAAACTAATCGTTTTCCTTACGTCTCGTTAAAATTTGACATTTGCTACGTACAAAATGTGTCAAATTTTAACGAAAAGTAAGGAAAACGATTCGTTTCTTGAATATAGGAACCGGGCATAAGTACTCCTTATCTTTTGCGGTATTCAAACTTTCCTGGTGACTTATGGTTAATAATGATGTATGAATATTAAAATCAGACCATCAAATTTATGGACCCCACACGTCAAACACCTCAAAAAAAATTTTATCATCGAAAAAACCGGGTAACTCAGGGGAAAATGCACTTTTTTCATACAAAACCTAGGGACAACATCGTCCCCCGCGTTACCAACTATATTATTGTTCAAAACTGTATTATTTCAAATTAAATAAGTTCAAATGTTAGCCTACTTGTCTAATTAAATTAACATGTAGGCCATGTCGTAAGAAAATATATAGTTTTTCTAAAAACGTGTAATTTGTGAAACTTGTCAGAAAATAGGGAGTACCTTAAAAGTTGATTCACCCAGCTAACTAAGGCGATAAGGCCAACTCCTCGTAGGTACTGGGAGAAGCGGAGTTCGGTGCGACGGATGAGCTCGGTGCACACCCGTCTTCTCTTCTTCCCAATATCCCTGATTCCGTGTCGATCTGATGATGGAGTCCGAAGGTGGTATACTTAACGTAGACCCAAGCAGATGTTGATTTTTTGTTTTTGATTTTGATGTTTTTTTGTGTTGTGTTCCGGTTTGGGGATAAGACAGCCGGTGAAATCACTAGCATAGAGGCATTCCATCTTAGTCCTCAGGGTTGGCAACGCATTTGCAGTCTTAGGATTGCATTGCAGTCTTGTGAATGCGAATGTCTATGGGTCACAGTTTCCACTTACCATCAGGTGGCCTGTGTGCTCGTTTGTCTTCTCCATGACATAAAAAAAAAAAAAAAAAAAAAGTACAGGTGGCAACAAAAACTGGTCCAAAGTGTTTTTTTATCAGAAACTTATTAGTTATGTTATGAAACGTGCTCATGCGAGGATAGTGTTATTACTGAAACCAATTATCAGTACCTCTCTGCAACATTAAACATCATAAGACACGGCTAAGGATTCTAACATTGTACAGTCTGCTGCTAGTAATAAATTACACGTTAACTATAAAAATGTTCAAAATGCACAGATCTCTAAGACATATTTCTTAATTTTCTACATAACAGTATTTCCTCGTGCAGTAAAATATTTGCGTTCCACCTGCTACATTATTCGAGGCTTTTCATCTCGCTAAGAGACTGGTATTTGAACTCGCTGTTTGATCAGCTGATGTACGAGGGAGAAGACTGCTCGTAAATTATGTACCGGGCTGGCGAAATGTTCAATGATTCGTCACAATATTACTGACGCTGATCTTAAGTTGGATTGAGACAAGCAAGGGCGTGATCAGGAACTTAGTGTTCTTAAAGGTAGGCTTTCTAAGGGTTTGTTTACAGAGACGCGGGGCGTCGCACGCGGCGCGTCGAGCGGTTTTTGCAAGCTTTTATTACACTTGCAATGTATGTATGTATGTTTGCATGTGTGTATGTACTGGTTAAATCTTACAAGTTAAATTTGACCCACATCCCGGTTTCCGGTGAAGCTGAAAAAATGCATACATATGTAAATTGGAGGACAATACAATACTATTATGATATGGAGCGGAGAAGCTATTAGCCTTACGTACTCGCCATCGCAATCGTTTTCATTTTGAAAATCGAAGGCTTGTCTCCATATAAAATGAAAAGGATAATTTTATTCAGCTCCATGCGGATGGCTGTTTAATTTTTCATGGTTTTGTTTCAACTGGCTGGAGATTACACTATAAAATAGCATGTGTAAGTATTGGAGTGTTTGCTTTAAGCATGCTTAGTCAGGAGCATACTTAAAACTAGCTTGCTTATTGCTAGCAAATGTAAACAGTTCATAAGCATGCTCTTATAAGGCATACTCATAGCACGCTTTTAAGCATGGTATACTAGAGCATGTGTAACAGTACCTTTACTATATAGTATTCTGTACGCTCGATTACAACTAACCTGTTTCTAAGCAGCATTATTCGCTTATCTTTGAATGTGAATAAGTCTGCTGATAAAATCATTACCATTGAGGCATTCCATCTTAGTCCTCAGGGCTAGTTAGCAACGAACTTCCAATCTTGACATCGATGGGCCTTAGGGCTCACCTACCAGCAGGTGTCCCTGGTGCTCGTTTTTCTTCCCTCTACCATAAAGAAAACGGGCAGAAGCTGACGTACTGACGATCCTTGAAGAAGCGCCTTTGTCCAGCTGTAAGCGTGCTCAATTTCATTAGTCGCTAGCCCGTATGCTTGAGCAATCCATTGAGGAGTATTTTCAATATTATTGAGGTGGGAGCTATTGCAGCGATGCAATGTACCACTAACAGCATGAGAACAATCGACTAAAGAATCTGAGCGATGATGATTCATTTTAACATAAAAACGACGAGACATGAAGATGGGTACGCTTCCTCCGTACAGGAACAGCGCTATAGCGTCCCTTGGGTGAGCCTTATGTCCAACGTTGGACACCTTCCATCTGAAAAGATGAGTAATAATGACTAACCTATGAAGAATCGACAATGAAAACAAAACAAAAACATATTTACCTACAAGACCGTTGATCCATTCAGTATGATTTAGTTCCAATAACCATCATTAAACACGGCGCAAGAACAGCCAACCGTAGCCATAAACGTTGACAGCAAACCAGTCCCCAGAGGTCCGTGGTCGAAACACTGGCCATCGCAGGCAACAAATAACTCAAGTTGAAGACTTCAACTTGAAGTACATCATTAACTTTGTCACAACAAGTCACACTGATAACTGTGACAAGTGACAACGAGACGCGACGCCGAGTTCTACAATAAAATAAGATATAAATTAACAATAGAAGGAGAATTGAAGATGGCACGAGGATGAGAAGATGGAGTGGTTCGATGATGAACGTTGTGATGATCAAACGGCATAGTGACCAATCTACGCAGTTTGATCTTCATAACTGTTATCGTTGATGAGTCGGCGAGCATTTGCAAAGAAAGTGAAGATAATGTGGACTAACTTGAGTTTGATCACTTGCGAGGAATCTAAATGGGAAACAGTATGAAAAACGTACAAGTTGCGGGAGCTTATTGAAAATTAATTGTCATTTTACTTGACATTGTCCGTGGCAGGCATGTGGCAGGTGTGTTTTGATCACACGAGTTTATTGTTCAGTGCCACAAATTTATTTGTTTCAGTTGGTGAATCCTGAACTTATTTCTACATACAACATGATACGTATAGACAAGAATGGCGGAGGCGGCAAATTTACGACAACCTGACTATGGCTACGGCACGTAACTTTGTAGAAAAATATAGTCAAAATAGCTGTTAAGTAATGATTTATTTTCAATTTCATATTATTTACTTACCAGTCAAATACAAGCCTCCGTTTTAAGTAGTTAAAGAAATCGAACTAATTAGGTTGAAAAACGAATTGCTACAAAACTTTTAAATCGGATTCTATTTTTTTGATAAATCAGTAATAATATTCAAAAAGGTCTCATATCACCTTCATAAGCTACTGGCCGCAAATAAAACCATAGCGATTCTTTTTTTCTAATTTCAAACAGACTGCCTCCGTCACCATCGTCACAAAACAAAATTCGTTCATTGCAAAGCTATGCGCCGTCGTTCGCGGTTCTAATCAAAAAACATCTCTTGAAAATTTTCTTGCCTATTAAACCCAATTTAGATTTCAGCTTCAAGTCAAGTGTTGTGCCTTATGTCAGTGGCAAAGTGACGTGTAATTAACAGCATTGGGTCAAAGACCTTTCCTTCAGTCAACTTTCAATAACTTCACCACGCTGCGCAGGTCCGTGATCAAAGTCATGAAGATCAAACTGCGTAAGTTTACGACGAGAATATTCTATTACTCTGCAACGCGAGTATATACTGCTATGACGCCAGTTTATTTTGTATGTTTTACTAGTGAGGGAGGGATGCACTCGTGCATTTAGGCGGGACAGCGATGTATATTTTACAAACTATTGACACGTGTTGTTTCTCACGAAAATAATGGCGCTGTACACGTGTTTCACTAATCGAAAGATTCTATAGTAGGTAGCTATGAATAGCTTTTTGGAATAATTATGCCAATTGCATCGTGACTCATTTGACCAGTCATTTTATACCGTATCACTTGGTTTGCGCGAATTTCAATTGCCATAATTATATCACTTCCCATAGTATTTAAAGTTACGCCTTCATTCCCAGAGTGGGGTAAGCAGAGCTATAGAATTACCAACAACACTACAAATTTGTTAATAATAATTAATAATTTCTGGTAATTTTTACATGCCATCGTATAGAGCCCAATCAATGGGTTAGTTTAGTTTTATAACAATTCTGGTTAATGGTTTCAGAAAAATGCCTTTATGGCAATTGAAATCGGGCAAACGATAGAGAACCATTTTGCACACATGCGTTGTCTTAGTGGTAATGTAATGTTGTTTTGGTTTTACCTGACGTTTGAACTAGGACAGTGAATCTACTTCAAACTCATTATAACTAAATATGGTAACTGTAAATTAGGTATACACATCTGTGTTATTTTTTATACAGGTTCGTAGTTGCTTTAGTAAGTTTAGTCGTTTCGTATTCAATTGATCTTTTTAGAGTGCGCTTGTTTCTGTGTATGCGTATATCTGACTGTGTTTCTGTGAATCTGTAGGTCTGTCTGTGGCTTCTTAGCTCCTAAACGAATGGATTGATTTTGGCTTTTTTTAGAGAGTTAATGTAATCAGGGTTCTTCTTTGGCTAGGTGTCATGACAATTAGTTGGGCATTTTAACAGTTCTTAGCTCTGAAAAAAGAAATCACCTCTAGATATATTGACGGTTTTATCAATATATATACAATTACATAGTATAAAACAAAGTCGCTTCTCGCTGTCTGTCCCTATGTATGCTTAGATCTTTAAAACAACGCAACGGATTTTGATGCGGGTTTTTTTAATAGATAGAGTGATTCAAGAGGAAGGTTTATGTGTATAATAGATTCTGGTTTATGTACGGGTGTTACAGAAAACTCACATAAACCGAAGCGAAGCGAGGGCGGGTCGCTAGTTAAGATATAAAAGGTTTTCGTTAATTTTAATGATGTCTGTCACTCGTACCCTTTCCCTGTTAGCGCGAGACCGTTTCCCGTCCACGTCGTCGACGGACGAGAACGAGAGCGGCACGGACTGGGACGCCGAGCTGCCCCCGCCCCCGCGCCCCTTCGCGCACCTGCCCCCGCCGCCGCAGTCCATCATCATCGGCGCCGTGCGCAAGCGCCGCGGGAACCTGCCCAAGCACTCCGTCAAGATACTCAAGAGGTAAGCATCCGATCAATACTGAAATGAAATGAAATAATTGATTCGTAACAATTGTTATTATAGGTCAGTGTGTATAGTACTATCATAATTTGATAATATGCATTATAATTAATATTTAATTGATTTTTAAATAATACATTAAAACGATCAACATGTCGATAAGTTATATAAGTATTAATATTTATTAGCCAGTGAGGGTTAGATCAAAAAACTCGTTGTAGTCATAAAACAGACGCTCATGGAGCCATTTTTTAAGTTTGTTCTTAAATTGTGTGATGGAAGCCGCATCTATTACGGCTTTTGGCAGGCGATTGAACGCAGCGGGTCCCAGGAAATAGACGGATTGCTCTGTTTTGGCCAGCGTGTGTGTTTATCCGCGATTAACCGGTCCGCATGCCTATTACAACGCAGGGGGAACCTAGGATTAGATCCTCGCCGCTTGTATAGGTCTAGGTTTTCATGTGTGAAGACCGCCACCTGGTACAGGTATAAACACGGGAGAGGGAGAGGGAGTGAGACTGATCCTGTGTTCATAGTAATAATACTGATCTTGATTGAGATCACGTCTCAAGATGCGTTAGATTTTGACGTTTTAATTGACGGGGTTTGAGAGTTACACCTTACTCATCCTAATAGTCTATACCAAGTCCATTGACAATAGTTGGGACTGTTAATCAGTATATCTCTGATGGTCTATGTTGTTTGGTTTTATGCTCTAAACTCATTATAATTTCATATGATCAAAATCCATTTGATCTGAACTTCACTTCATATAATTATCATATTCGTTGTGTATAAAATAATTTTATATAAATGTACCTAACTTTCAAGTAAATTATAGAAACTAACCTAAAAAAAATGCATGAAACCTGTATAGCGCATATTGTGTGATCAATACAAAACGTTACGATTATATTTTAAAGATGGCTGTATGATCACCGGTACAACGCGTATCCCAGCGACGCCGAGAAGCTTGCCTTGAGCCAGGAAGCGAATTTGACAGTTTTACAGGTACGTACCACGTGGTTTATCGTAACGCACTAGAATGTCACCCCATACCTTTTTAGCGATAGAAAATAAAACGATAACAGTGTTTACATCTTGGCTATGCCATCTGAGCCAGCAACAAAAAGTTAGCTAAGCGGTGCGGTGGCGGAAGGTTCTATTAAAGGTTCTATTAAAGGTTCTGCCAGCCCAAGCCGCGCCGCTATCGCTTTGTGTGGCACATGATATTGATTTTTGGGGTTTACGTACAGATGGTCCTGCTACATACTACTTTTACACTACGCACGCCACATCACTACATAGTACAATAAAACAAAGTCGCTTCCCGCTGTCTGTCTGTCCCTATGTATGCTTAGATCTTTAAAACTACGCAACGGCTTTTGATGCGTTTTTTTTAATAGATAGTGATTCAAGAGGAAGGTTTTTATCTATAATAAAATTAATCAATTCTGTTCAATGTACTGGTGTCATATAAACCGAACCGAAGCGAGGGCGGGTCGCTAGTTCAAAATAATAATCAAACTTGCTTTTATACTTTTTTTGAAACATATCTTTATGGCTCATATTTATATTGAACTATCTGCTGCCCGCGACTCCGTCCGCGTGGAACTCGTTTATATCGTAGCTCCGTATTAATTTTCACCCTCTATTTCACCTCCTTAGGGGATGATTTTTGGGACCAAAACTATTTTAAGTCCTTTTCCGAGACTCAAACTATGTCTGTAACAAATTTCATCTAAATCGGTTCAGCGGTTTAAGCGTAAAGAGGTAAGACAGACAGACAGACAGACACACTTTCGCAATTATAATATTAGTATGGATGGATATGGATTTGTAAGTACAGATGTAGTGAATAATCCTTTCCCATCGTTTTTGGTCGGGTAACTTCGTATTTATCTTGCTTTCTCAGTTGGCTTATTGATGGGTGCTGAAGCTAATTGAGAAAGCTAGATAAATACGAACATATCCGACAAAAAACGATGGGAAAGGATTATTCACTACATCTGTACGTGATGTTTATGTTTGAATCAAACGATTTGCTTTGTGATTGCTTTCATCTCGTACATTAGGTGCATACAACTGACCAAGTTATTGCTACAAGCTTTGAATCGGGCTTGAATGCAGCTTTTGTACGTTGCGCCTTTCATGTAAGCTCTTAGAGAGTCCCCGAGGAAGCCTCCAGAAATATTGCAACCATATAGTTGCATAGGTATAGGAGCTTTGACTGCAGTGGATTGGACAGTCAAAAGCACTACGACGCGATAGCCTAGTTGGTAGTGACCCTGCCTACGAAGCTAGAGGTCCTGGGTTCAAATCCCGGTAAGGGCAGATATTTGTGTGATGAGCGCAAATATTTGTTCCTGAGTCATGGATGTTTTCTATGTATTTAAGTATATATTTCTCTATATAAGTATTTTATATCGTTGTCTAGTACTCATAGTACAAGCCTAGAGCTTAGTTTGGGACTAGGTCAATTGGTGTGACATAGTCCCCTGATATGATATGATGATATGACTAATATATATACAGCCATCGCGCCAGATATATGTATACATTAGGGTGGTTAGAAGTCAGGGCTTACTTGGTTAGTATCTAAAAACCGGTCAAGTGCGAGCCGGACCCGCGCACCGACGGTTCCAGGCCGCGAAGTTGGTATTATTAAGTATATTCCAATTTTAATTCAATTTCGAATCGAATCAGTACGAGTCCAACTCACACTTGATCACTTTTTAGTATTTGTTTTTTTCCTTCAGGGTTGTGACTATAATCATACTAAATTTGACGCTTGTATGTTTTACCACATTACAACAAAAATAAAAATACGTTAAAAAAACGTTTTTTGTATGAAGACATTATTTTATTCTTACACTATTGTTTTTATTTGTTAATAAATCCACCGTAATAACACATAATCTGTAGAACAATCAATATGCTATCTACTTACCTATTTCGGTCCCGTTTGGCACCGGACCGAACCCTAAAGATAAATCGCATGTCTTTCCGTTAATCCCTTATGGTTCCAGGTATATGAGTAAATGTTCCAGGTGTGTAATTGGTTCATAAACGCGCGCCGACGCATCCTGCCCGAGATGATCCGGCGCGAGGGCCACGACCCGCTGCACTACACGATCTCGCGGCGCGGGCGCAAGCAGAGCGCCGGCATGGTGGCGCCGGGCGTCATGGCCGCCATGGGGCCCATGGCCATGGGCAACATGGCCAACATGGCCAACATGGCCAACATGGGCAATATGGCAGGGGTGCCGCTCGCGTCTACCTCTGGTGTGGTCGTGTGGGATGGTATTAGCATGGATGTGAGTAGTTTTTGAAATTGACAATCATTTTCCGTCGTAATTGTAGAAATTCGTTTTCGGTTTCATTTTACATTTTCTTAGTCGTTTATAATAAACACGTAAATTGACCAATATTATGAATGATGGGATCTGGTATGAACTAGAACATGGTTACGCGGTACAAACAATTCAAACCCTTTTAAATTATATGTCTATCATAGACAGTCTGGAGTGGCGACCGATAAAATCTTACGTACTACAAAGCTACTAGTTTTATGATAGCGCGAGGTGCCATTGTCTCAGAGATTTCGCCCTTGGTGTCATGAGATATATTTTGGATTTATTTAGCAGCATTTTTCGTTTACTTCCAAAATACCAGTACATATTTCAAAATAACAAGATCAAATGAAATGAGAAATGTCAAGATCGTAGCAAGTGGAAAGAAGTGGTCTCTGCCTACCCCTCTGGGAAACAGGCGTGATTTAATGTAGGTATGTATGTATGAATTTCAAAATACTATACTGCTCATTTTACCAGATTCCCAAAACACCAGCTTCGAAATGTTAGGCAAGGATGATCCACAATACTCAATTGAAATGTTAAGTTTTGGGATTCCAGTATTGTGAATCTGGTTTTTTTATTCTGGTATTTCCACACTGAGTGGGTATTATTGTATCACTTTTACTTAAGGCTGTCAAAAAAAATATTTGCAGACAAACTCGAGCCACCACGTGCGCGCGCACGTGTCGTACGGGGACGGTCTGCTGGTGTACCGCAGCGACGGCGACGACCTGGCGGAGGAGGGCTACTCCAGCATCAGCGAGGAGGAGGTCAAGTACGACCCGTCCGTCTGGCAGTCCGTCATCAGCTGCGGGCCCGAGGAGCGCCTGCATGCGGACCCGCGAGGGTACTAAGCTCGCGCACTAGTGTATTACCCCTGCCACACTATGCTCCTCGCTTGGATCCGTGTCTGCCTAAAACGTAGTCTGACTCATTCGCGTTATGACAAAACTTCATCTGAAATTCGTTATTCGTTTAAGTCGCAATTGACCTATTACTTATATTAAATTACCTGTTTTGCAATAATTATGATCCAAACGCAGTAAGCCTAAGTAGCTGTTTGTCCATTTCGCGATACGCCTAATTAGCAGTTAGGCTAAAACACGTTACGCCTATAGACAAAATTATCACAAATATGAGGTAGGTTTAGGTTATGTTAGTTTTGCAGCAGGCCCGGAGGGCCAAAACCACGCGAAAGCGGAGCTCCGTCGACTCTGTTAAATTTAGTTATGGGGAAGAAGGGGAAATTCGCTTTTGGACAAAATCGCATTAAGTTCAAGTCTCACTCAGCTGAATTCGCTTTTGGATAAAAACGCAATGTAATGCGGCTATTTATCGATTGGTCTAGGCATAACGCGAATTAGTCAGAGTACGTTTTAGGCAGACCCGGACAAAAGGTGCTCCTCGCACTGCTCATCGCTCTGCTCGTCGCGCTGCCGCGATGATGCCCTCTGCCCATAAACTGTGCACCGCTCCTCACTAGGTCCTTTGACTTGCGCCCAATAAGCTGACAAAACGGAGCGGTGAGCATGACGCGCAGCAAGACTCCCCATGGCACTCGAGGCGTGGACGCTCTCGCGAGTGTGTGGCAAGGATGTATCGGCGGCGTGCACCCTATTACCCGTGGTCCTACT